>JAGDQP010007321.1:0-67942 GCA_022664845.1 Lepisma saccharinum | reverse complement strand
ACCTTTTTAGGGCTAAAGAACTTGGCTCCACTTTTTGCACCTCTGGTGTTTTTGTTCGGATAAGATATTAGTAGTATAGTTTGTTGAGCCCCTGAGTCCTCGTTTCAGTGCTAGTAGTCTTCTGTTCGATTCCCGGTGGGGGATTCTAACTTTGGTGCTGACCCAGAATCGTAATTCGTACTAGGAAATTACTTGAACCAACAAGTAGCGGACCCTGGTGTCGAGTTTCAGAATCACGGAGAGAGTGCGCTGAGTGCATGGCACTTCTTGAACGAAAGTATCATAGATTATTATGGCAACAAATAACCTATGGCGCGGCTCTGTAATAATTGGTAGCGATAGGATTCCCGTGCTCTAAAAACTTTCAGAACGTGCGTGCATTCTTGCTCAGAACGAGCAAAATTTGTCCTAAACAACTGTAAATATGACAAAAATCCTTATTGCTAACTGATGCAAAGTATGCCTTCTGGTGTGGTTTCGTTCCAGTTTAAAATAAATATCTAATTTCAGAGCGCATGCAGGGAACGTCAGCTGTTGGCCAGCAAAAAGTTCGAAGGGCATCGTCTTTAAGAAATATAACATGGAGAAGAAAAGAAAAAACAATGACATCAATATTTTATTGACCCTCACTGAATCATATAAGACAATGCAAAAATATTAGCATATTTTTCAGGAAGGATTTAACTTACTTCATTTTTATTTTTTTCATTTGAATTATAACAGAATCAGAAAGTAAGTCTTCTTAGTGTCAAAATGAGAACACGAAATAGCAGAACAGGAATTTATTTCGAGAAATTAATGATAAGCAAACCATTTTCAGAGAGAGAGAGAGAGAGAGAGAGAGAAATTGAAGGCAATTTAGTTATTCTTTCCAAGATTGACAAACAGGCTTTGAAGCTAAAATTGCTTGTCAAAACCTACAATTACTATACATCCTTGAGAGCTTATTTATTTGCCAGAAGTTTAATGAGAAATCGGTGGAAATCCAACAAGAGAAAAAAAAACACACGGTAATATATTCCTGACTTCTTGATATATGAAAATATTGAGAGAGAAAGAGCAAAACTACATTTGATTAATTATGTTAAATATATTGCAAATGTATATTATCGAACGCCATGCATATAAAAGAACACCTTACAAAACTGTGCATCGCAGTTCAATCCTATATACAAAGTGTTGATTAAATGTTAACGATTACTTTATATCCATGACTAACATTAGGAAAACCTTTTTAAATACCCTTTTAAAGTCTATTTATTATATATTGTGTCTTTAGATCACAGTTGTCGCATGCCTATTTTTTATATATATAAAAAATGAACTATCCAACAATTTGGGTAGTTCAGAACCATATATTTCTCCTAACGTTTGTAAAGAAGCTACGGGACACCTTTATCTAATCGAAAAGTTTCAAATTTTTAACATCATAATTCTCTTACTTAGCGTTAATGGAAGTTCCAATATTCAAACTGCTCTCCTGTAAAACTTAAAAAAAAAAGGACATGGAGTAAGTGTGCTCTAAATACGTGACATAATGCTTGAAAATCTGCCCACGTCTTCCACGCAGTAAAATGATTCTCTTTTTTTATTCTACTTTTTTTTTAAAAAAAAAACATTGACTTCATGTTAGCTTTGCGAAAATCATTATTTAATTTTGGTTTAGTCTTTAATGGTTGCCATGATACCGTAATGAATTTCTTTGATAACCGATAGCAAGAGTTTCGAACCTATTTCATGACGACTATTCCAGGTTTCCCTAAATTGCTCAACCGGAATACCAGAATCGTACACAAAAATATGTAAATTTGTTCACAAAAATCAGCAATTTGTTGGATCAAGTCTCAGGACATTTCATTTTACGTGTACTTCTTTTTGTATTATTTGTTATCAAACGTATTAAATAAAATATATTTATCGTAATATCATTATTATAGCACAAACTAAACTGTGCTTAGCGCAAATGGCGCTAGCTAAGCCTTAGAAAGGTTAGATCATACCAACTAATGAGGTTTCAAATTAAGAAAAAAACAGTAAGAGTAATGAAAACTTACAATTTCTTTAAAAAATTTCAATTTTAAACCTCATTGTTTGATGCGTCTGATTTTCCGGCGTCCTATCTAGCATCCCTTGCACCTGTTCATGCTATGTAAAATAACATGTTATAATCAAAGTATTCTATTGTCTCATCCCATTAATTATGTAATTTTTAGTATGGACCACTGATCGCCAATTTCAACACATTCATAGTGATTATGATGAAGAACATATTAAAGAAATCTGATTGATAGATTGTGTTGTTTTTATCATAATGGTACTTTAACAAAAATACATTTTCATGCATCATGTATAAGAATTGATGGACCGATTCCCACCGAAACTGGCATAGTGATACAATGCACCACCTTCCGTGATCTAGCGTGATTAGAGTTTTTAGCCTGTTGTTTCTATGGTAACAAGACTATATTCACGCATCATGAACAAATCTGGTTCAAGCTTTATTAGGATTATATAGCACACTTCCATTAAGACTTTGACCACACTAGAATGTTAAATTGTTACCGTTTCTAAGGCAACGAAACTCAATAAATAAATACATAATACTGTGTTAAGTAGGAACGATTGAATCGATTCGAACTTCTCTTGAGATAATGTTGCATAGAACTATGAAATTGAATTTTATTTAAGGCCTTTATGCATCTAAGGCTCAGGCCGTGATAGGGGAGGGAAAAGGATTCGGGAAGGTTTGGCCAGGGCCTATGTTGAAGGTGCTATTCCGGCATTTGACTGGTGTGACTGACTGAGGAAAAAACCTTAAAAACCTTAGTCAGGATGGTCGGTCGCTGAGATCGAATGCACGACCTCCCGAATGCTACGCCAACACTCTACCACATTTGCATATCATGTGTGAATTCTTAAAGCAATTAGCTTCAAAGTTGATTATATAGGACTTTACCGTCAAGGTTTTATATTATATATTGTATATTATAATGATGAACTATATATTGTTTCCATGGTAACGAAGCTCATTAAAGGTGAATGAACCATTATCAAACAAACTTGTGCTGCTATCGGATTCTACACTGAATGCTTCAGCCATAACAAAATATTTAACTTTTCCGTTGTTACGAGATATTTGACAAGTTTTACATACGGAAATCTTACATTATACCTTCACTTCCAACTTCTTTAATTAAATGCTGAGTGAACTGTTTTCAAAATATTTCAATAAAGGCTTATATTCATTCATCTCAATTTTGTGGTGGAAGTGAAAGTATGCTCGAATGCGGCTTACCGTTTTATGTAAGAGTGATACCTAGTTTCTACCAGCATAGCTGTGAAATTAATTTTTGTCCGCTAATAAGAGAGCAATAGGGTTCCCTAGTGACCCTAAAGATGTGCTGTTACCACAAAAAGTACCACCATGCTATACAGGAGCGCTCTAAGCAAAAGTTCTGTCTATTATTTTTCCCTACTGTTGTAACTTATGGTATTTTGAGGATAACGGAATCCATAATTACTGGCTGGATTGTTCTATGTTATACTCTTATTTGACACCTTAATCGTTGCTAAGCAGTTTCTAATGCCATTAATATTTCTACAGACTAAGCACGGATTCTAATTCTTTTCTCATACTGTATGGATTAAACCGCAGTAAACTTACAATATTCGATTCTCTATCAATATTTTCTAGTAATGCTTGGGATGTACGAAAAACCAAAAAGATGTTATGAACTTCGTGGTTGCGTTCAATAATATTCTAAATTTTATAATAAAATTAACACTAGTAACTGTTCCAAGAATTCATCAAATTATAGTTTCCATACTTTTTTTGGCTATGTTAAATTGAAACGTGATATTCTTATTTCTTGGTGTTTCTGTCCCTCTTATTTATTATCTTGGAAGGCAAAATTCTTCCCTTAAATCTTTTTAACGCATAAAATTCATAGTTGGCTGAGTGTTATTTTCAGAAATGGAATATCGATAACATATACACACTCAGAAGCCATCATTAACGTCTTCTGCAGACCTGCAGATCTCTCTCTCTCTCTCTCCCTCTACTTCCCTCCCACAAGTGCCATATTAAAAAAAAGCCTAAGCCATAAGCTATAAAAGGTATTGAGTACTTACTTATCGATTTTCGATTTCCGGAACGGACATGTGTAGTAATCGAGGGGTTTATTCGGTACCTCCTCATGCATTATATTTGGTAGACGAAGTGCCTTCAAGAGAGTCATTGACCAATTCACCGATGGATTAGGATGTGCCTGAGAAAGAGAAAAAGAAAACAAATGAAGATTATATATGTCTTAATGCACACATTTCTATCGATAATAAATTTCCAAATTGCAGTAACCAGTCTACGAAATTGGTAATGTGGGTTCTTCATATTTATAAGCTTTTCTAACGGTGTACTCATATACAAATGGTTTATTTCATGGCAAAGCACCTGGTGTCATGTGCTCTCATATCTCAGATATTGTTCAAACTTTTTATATGAGTAGATACCTATCATAAAAGATATTTTGTTCTGACGAAAAGTAGGGCCAAAAATAATAATTGAAAATGGCTGGTTTCGATTGATTTTGTGTACTATATTACACATAATACTTTATAATTTTCTTATTTTTTAACCAATTAGGTTGAATTTGGTGTCAAATTAAAGCTAAAATTTTTCTCGATTACACATGTGCTGCAGGATGTCCTAGAAAATTATCGCTGTATGCTGGAAATGCATTTTTCTGATTTTACCGCCGTAAGTTTGATGATCCATAAGTTGCAAAGCACAACGAATACATGAAAAACATTTTCTTGAAAGATTGACCTAATTAAGTACTAGTTACATTATATAAAAACAAGGGATTTTGTTGTTATCAAATAAACCATTAATTTGTTAATAAGGGGTCAATACATTGAAAGATAAAGATAAAATGAATTGTATGGGCGGTAACAGCACTATGGCTTACGCCCGTCCCGATGAATCCATTTAAAGTAACCCAGAAATAATTAATCTGGTCGCTTAACCTATTTCATTTTTTTTTATTTTTTAAAAATATTTATATCCCTTATGTAAATAGTTCAAAACTGGTATTCTTTTGTTTTTATCATCAACAATTGATTAATGACGGACATCTTTGTATTGCAGCGCATGCTAAAATATGTGTTTACAGATGTTCACGGAAAATGTAATATCTGCGGACTGGTTCATCATAGGACATTCAAACAAAAAATATTTCTTCCATGAAAGTCTCCTCGATAATTTTAGACGTCTGCATGAAAAGCCTAAGACGTAATCGAACTGGCCAAAATGGTATCCAAATGTGATTATCAGAACAGAAAAAGTCCGGTTTTCAGCGTGTTGTTTCGCACGTAAGGGACTGAATGTAAAGGTTGATTTTTGTCTACGCTATTACAAATAACAGTGTATTAAATCTATGCAGAATTTGAAGGTTCATATAATACCTTGAAAGTTCATTCATTTTTATGAATTGTTAAAATAAAAAAAATCGTATTTTATTTACAAAAGTAACAATTAAAAGCATTTATTAGCATGAATGATTCCAGAATAATAAGTGACTCCAGGGCGGCACATAATTTTGTTTCGAAATCTGGTGTGGATGATCTGACGCCTTGACATGTAATTTGACTGATGACGTAATGAATGATATTTCATTTAGTAATCTAATTCTAACTGGGATCGAATGCCATATTTATTTAAATTTGCTTTGCAGCCGTTTTGTAATTGTTCTTGAAGATGATCAGCGCTCAACACTTTGCATCTAATGTAAGTACATTGACTATAATGTAAGTGTATTGAGCATTCAACGTTGAGAAAGTTTAAGCCAGATAAATGTAATATAATGGTTTGTAAGACACTACAAAATAAAGTGTAAGCAATCTTAATATTCAAAACCAAATTAAAAATATCTAAGAGGCGAATAACAGTAATTGTTCTATTTAAGAAACCAAATCGTTAATACTTATTCCAATTATTCCGTGATATGATACGTTCATTTACATTATGTACTAACGTAAGATGAACTTAAGCGAATTTTCAATACACTATATGTCTGATTTTTATTTAATCATTTATTTAAAGAAATCATTTCTGTTTAAAACTTCGTTACTTGTATGTACCTCCTTTTAAAACATACAAGTATAATTCCATTCCAATTCAACTTTGGTATCTCAGATGTTGATGACATTTGGTGGATTTGCGTTGATCCGAATCCACCAAATATATAATATCTCGTGTGTCAAATCAAGATCACTTAGAAGACTTTTATATTTAATTTATAAATAATTTTGGATCAAGCTTTACGTTTCTTTGTAATACCATAACTTGAGCTTTAAAATGTAAAATATTACAATACCAAAGTTATTTATTCAACAGATAAGACGTATATCCTAGAATTGCCAGTTCAATAGTTTGATTTCTACGTGCAAAACCAAGATATAATGTAATACAAAACCTTACTCATGATCAAAGTGTTAACCATGTAATTACTACTAACTTAAATCTATTACATCTATTGGGAAGGGCGTAAGCCATAGTGCTTTTACCGCCCATACAATTCATTTTATCTTATCTTAAATCTATTACAACGAAATAATGATCAATAGAAACCTTTGCAAGAATAAAATATAATTATGAAATATACGTATACAAATTACGGAGGATACAGCGATTATAACACAAAAAGTCGTTTTTCAAAACTTTTATTTGGTTAGAAATATAAAACAACACTCATCACAATCTCATGAACATTACATTAAAGTTTTACAAATCTGGTGAGGACAGGAACTTCAACATCTTGAAGGTTATATCATCCTCATAGCACCAAAACAATTCCGGAAACTTTCCGAACTAGCAAGTTATGCTCCTTTATGCTCTGGATGCACAGTTGATGGTTATCCTAATTCCCCTTTAAACAGAGCATTGAAGTAAACGGAGCAATGGAGATCAGATAAACGCCTGATCTTCTGTTTGGTAGTGCGCTACTGCCATGTTCCTTTAATAAAAAGGAGCGGGATAATGCGCACAGCAACAATGTGTTAGTAGTGTTACCTCTTACCTGATTTAAAAAGAAAAACCAAGCTGATGTGTGGTGTCATCAATTTCAATCGAAATTTTTTTTCGACTAAAAGAAGAATTTGACATTCAGAAGTAGATTGATAAGAATGATTGATTATACCGAAGTATTTGAACGTCAGTTGAATGGCTTTGTCAAGAGTACCTCTAATAATAATAATAATAATAATAAATTCTGGGGTGCCGCAGGGATCGAACCTAGGACCTCTCTTGTTTTTGTTATTTGTAAATGACTTGCCCGGTGTAATAACATCCTCCAACAAGCTATTGTTCGCAGATGATTTAAAAATCTATTGTAGCATTTCCTCTGAATTAGATGCTTTCTCCTTACAACATGACACCAATGCAGTCTCCAACTGGTGCAAAACAAACATGTTGTTATTAAACATTTCAAAATGTAGTGTAATGGCTTATACTAGAAAAAGGAACTATTTGGAATTTGAATATATTGAAACACCACTGGTCCGAGTAGACTCTATCACCGATCTTGGTGTGACCATAAAGTCCAACCTCTGATTTGATATACACATTAAGCGTATTATTGGTGATGGTTTTAGGGATCTCGGGTTTGTAATGAGACAAGGAAGTAACTTCTCGAATATTGATGTCTTAAAAACTTTATATACCGCGTATGTTCGATCGAAGTTAGAACATGCTGCAGTAGTATGTTTTCCTAATACAAAGAACACACGGAAAATCGAAATCATACAATCTAAATTTGTTCGCTTTTTAACATACAAAGAAATAGGAATATATCCTAAATTCGAAAACTTCTTGGATCTAGTAAACAAGTACTCATTCGAATCTCTGGAGAATAGAAGAGTTAATTTTCTACTCTCTTTCCTACACAAATTCACTCAGAAAAATTATTATCCGAAATAAGGTTGCACGTCCCGCAAAGAGTTACTCGACCTCGTAATGCAGTCTTCGACCACCCACCCCAAAGGACTAATGTATCAAATATATCGCCTATTAGGAGAATGTGCTCATTATATAATTGTATTCTTAAAGCATGTCCGGAGTTAGACATATTTAATGTAAATACGAGTGAATTTCATTGTTATCTAAAGTAATGAATTGTTTTTACAGAATGTCATCACAAAGCATCAAATATGAATATATACAATATCTTGTAGAATGTATCATGTGTACAATGAACACCTGAAGTAGGTACATAACCTGTTGTGTTCAATAAATAAATAAATACATAAATAATAATAATAATAATAATAATCTAACCTCACTTTCTATAACTTGGCTTGTTCGCTCGCTATTAATTCTAATTTTTGTGTGAATTATTTGTAATCTTCGGTATACAGCGCAAATATGGTTGAATAACTGACTGACCACATGTCCAGTTTTCCTACATTTTAATACCTATATCTCGCATAAAATACCCTCAAAATGAATGTGCAACCTTGCACATAATGTACAAATGTTCTTTAAAACTCATTTGAATGCATCTCCTTATGTGTTGCCTTAAACACTCTCTGAAAACAGATGATACACAAAGAATAATTCTTTAGATTAGCTACTTTTGTTATATGACCTTAAATACAGAGTGATTCAGGACATCTGATACAAACTACGGGAGGTGAATCCTCATATCAAAACAAGAACAAAGTTAATATGAAAACGCGTCCTATCATGAGTAGTTTCGGCGCTAGAGGGTCCGAAGGACGTCCAAAACTGTATTTCAGGACAATTTATTTCGAAAACTAATAGCTGTAGAGCTGGCGGCTCGTCGTTTCTTCAAAGAAATCAGACTTGCTTGTTCAGAAAATGTACATGTCAGGGGAGAGAAATAAGTGCGCGAGGGATTTCCCTAGTGAAATGAGGGATTCTCCAAGAATTGCACAGCGAATATGGATCGAACAGAGCAAGTAGAGGATGACTTCCTATCAGAGAATCACGTTGATTCGAAGGTGATACCAGGGGGAATCTTGGGGAATTCCTCATTTCACTCGGAATCCCTCGTGCATTTTGCCATCACGTCTGATATGTGTCTTTTCTGAACCAGCAAGTCTGTTTGACGAAACGATGGGCCGCCAGCTCTGCAGCTATTATTGTTCGAAATAAATCGCCTTGAAATTCAGTTTTGGACGTCTTGGGGGCCCTCTAGCGTCGAAACTACGCATGAAAGGGCGCGTGGTCATATGAACATTTTTTGTTGTTTTGATATGAGTATTCACCTACCGAAGTTTCTACCAGAGGTCCTGAACCACCCTGTATATTTCCAATATTATTATTTACAATATTTTTCTGATGGGTAAAATTCAAAACGTAATTGAAATCAAGGGCCTATGCATGTCCTTGTACTTACATAAACTCCTTGATTGTGCGTCACATTCTGCACGTATCCGAAATAGTGAGAATATCAACATTTGAAGTGCATTTAACGCACTATAATAGAAGTAGCTAATACAAAGAATTACTTCTTTGGTTACAGAATCATTAAAATAAGTAAAAAATAATGTCTTCGCTTTCAAAAATCTGCAAATTCATTCTACAGGCATGATTCCCGACTACCAAATCAACGTGTCATTGATTTGGTAATACAAAAATGATTGGGTAGTATAAATACTTTGTGAGGCGTGTCTCCTTCATTCTAATTTTGTATAGACATTAATGTATATACGCAGCAAAAAATAACTGTGTTGATTAACACTTTTAGGTATTCCAGAGCAAAGACCACTGTTTTGTGTTAAATCAACACAACAAACAGTCGATTTCGGTTACTCATGTTGACTTAACACTGCAGTGTAAAAGGTTTGGCAGAGTTCCTTGATATATCCCGTAATACTTAAGAGAAATATCAGTATTTGCAGTTACCAACAGTAATCCTTGAAAAGCTCCGAGTAATTTATTTTGTCTTTTTGGAAGGTCTCTCGTTTCAGTTTGTGTCAATTGTGCACATGCGCAGAAAGGTAAAAGGTTTTCTTATCGTAACAACATGTCTAATGCTGGCTAAGTGTTTCCAGGCACTATCTTGATCGCTTACTTTCATAGAAAGGGAACACATTCTCAATGAATTGGGATCCCGAATTGATAAATAGAAAAGTGACTACAACATGCCGTAAGTCATCGGCGTTAATTAGTTTATGTTTTCAAGGTTCAAGCAACGTATTTCTGACCCTATATACTGTATTAATCTACGTTCCTTTATGTATGGTAGTTTAGTCCAATCGGTAAGACGCTGGGATTCTAACTGAGAAACCAGTGTTCAATCTTGCTATGTGAAAATTGAACGATGGCAGGGTTTTATTAACCAAATTACTGAAAAATTCAGACAGCCAAGGCTGTCTAGCTTTTTCATGAATGTTTCAGAAAACTTTTCACAATGTGTAACAGTCCGACACCTTGCATTGTGTTGAATCAGCATTGACAACATATCCCTCGTATTGAATAGTCGAAATCAACATCATGTGTTGTGTTGATTTAGCACAAAAAAGTTGTGTGTCGCCCTGGCACACATCAACACCGCTATTTTTTGCTTTGTACTACACACTTCATCTTCTGGTTATGGTCTACTTGCACTATACGCAAATAGTTCTCAGCTGTTTTTAGATCCGAGTGACATTTGTTGTTAAAATTTAAAACGTTGATTTAATTCGGATAAGTGCGTATAACGTAAGTGAATGGGGCGTTGCATAAGAGAACGGAACAGAGGACCATCGAATTTAAGAAGCCCTTAGTGACAAGATTTCTAATCATATGTTTGTGATAGAATATTAATGTTTTATAGTAAATAGAGCTCTTTGATTCAGAAATGCTATTTTTAAAGCATAAATATACGAGTAAAGACGCTAAATAAAGCTTTAGAAACGAATATCTTATAAGTCTGTTAGAATCTTTAGTGTGTAGATTACATGGAAATTATTATGTCACGCAACATATGTTACTTGCATAACAAATTAGACATAATGAGCTAGCCGACGATTCAGCACATAACAAAGTTAAGATTAGATTGAAAATAATAAGTTTACATTCCTTCTAAAATGCTATCAGAATTTTACTGTATCGCATGACCTTATTTCTATTTAAAAATAAGTTGAATTTCAGATGGATGGCGTGTATTGGTACATAAACGGATATTACGTGCCCTGCAAAGCTGAGTAACATTTTATGATGGTGTTAAGTGATTTTGCACTTAATTTGTACGTATCGCTGATGTGCACGTTAACTATTTTAACAAACCATGCTATCGTTGATACAAACAAAAATAATCCTTTTAAGCTTCTGTGCGATTTCCATAAGGTTCTTGCGCATGACATTTCAAAGGATTGAGCTAAATAAAATGTGTAGTCTATTTTCGAAATTAAATTTCGAATGTTCAAACTTTTTCAAAAATCTACATTCACCAGCGACAGCGCTCAATGTCCTTTTAAATCAGCACTGTATTTTGATTACTCTTTCTTTATTTTCATTAGGGCCTAGATATTACGAGAAAAGAATAACGTGTCTTCAAAATAATGCGATTGTGAAAAACTGCTATAACTCACCTAAAAAACAGACTGATCTCTACCCGTTCATCAAATTGCATCAGAATATGGTAACAAGGTAGAACATCTGGTTGAATTGGGACAGAATTACCCATAGGTATCCCTAGAATGTGTATATCTATTTAGTGAAAGGATATTTGTTGGGAATTAGAAATACGAAGAACCTTGGTGCAGAACTTCGATGTTATATACCTCACCTCTCATGAACCAGCCCAAAGAAGTCATTTCTGTTAGTTTCGAAAGTCACGTCTCCACTAATCTGTTAATAATTGTAATTGTTTTGTTTGTTCTAAATCGTGCAGTCTGAGTAAATTAGATTATTTATCTTTGCAAAACGCATTCCATATAGATTCAAGTATTTCGATTTCACACGATATTGATGTGGGAAGGAGTTAGGATCCAAAAGGTTCCTTAACTTGATTCTCTGCTCATTATACTTGATACAGCAGGTTGCATTGTTAGCAACGTTAATTTAAGCTGTCTTAGCAATTGGTTTGATCGTGAAACATTTTCTGGTGTTAAACTACACGAGAACACTGTTTCATTCTGTTCCTGTGGACTAGTGGTAACGATTGCGGCCTTCGGGTCAGTTCATAGGAGACACGCATTGTAGAATCTATTGGCAACTATTCTGATTAACTTTTATGATTTTAATCATGTAAATGCCAAAATTGTATCCAGAATAAAGTCCTGGATCATCCGTCACCGAGAAACCAGAATAGTGTTCACAGAGGAACTTTAACCCTGAGACTATTGACAAGATTAAGGTACCTATTCAGTTATTATAAATAAATTAATGAATTAGAACATTGATTACTGCTACTAGGGACAACGTTTATTAATATAGAGTCGGGCTGCAAGAATATAATATTCTCATCTCCGCTGTCTGGATTATCCCACTTAAAATTGGTAGATGGTGTCAGATTTATGCTATCAAAGTTAGAAGATATACTTAGTGTAATCTGTTTAAAAAGGAAACAAGTTTTATAATGCTATTAACATTTAAATAACAGATCTACAGATGTTTCAAAAATTAGGAAATAATGAATCCAAACTAGTAGATGATTTTAATAGATAAAATAAAGTGAATGACTAATTTACACGTCTGCTTGGACAATTTTACCTTTGTTATATACTTAATTGCCAAAAGTCATGGGACAGCGGGAGAAAACAAGTTGACTACGCTGTAACATCGTGATCTGACAGCAGGAATCAATGCAAGACGTGTATCAGAGGTTAGTGCAGCGCAACTTGGTCTGGAGTATCGCAGCCGAAGACCGACACGTGTGCCGTTACTAATACACTGCCCATCGGCGTCGTCGTCTCACAAGGGCTCGGGAACACGCGATTTGGGCCATGGAGGACTAGCAACGTGTAACGCGGTCAGATGAGTCACGTTTATAGTTGGTGCGCCCGGCTAGTAGGGCCCGGGTTTGGCGCAGACGCCATGAGAACATGGACCCAAGTTATCAACAAGACACTGTGCAAGTTGGTGGTGTCTCCGTCATGGTGTGGGGAGTGTTTACCTGGCATAGTTTTGATTCTCTGGTCCGCTTGAATCGGACATTGACTGGTCAGCGCTATGTTCAACTGCTTGGTGACAATTTCTAGTCCTTTATGGACTTCGTGTATCCTGCCAACAATGGGATTTTCCAGAATGTCACCGGGCCGCAATGGTGCGCGACTGACTTGAGGATATTTCTGGCAACTTCCAACGCATGATTTGGCCCCCTAGATCGCAGGACATGAACCATATCGAACAAATGTGGGATATCATGGAACCAGCTATTCGTGCCCAGGATCTTCCACCTGCAACAACCAGTGAATTCTGGACGACAATCAAGACTGCATTGCTGCACACCTCTCCAGCGGATTGCTGCACTTTGCCGTTCTCGAGGAGGTCACACACATTATTAGAAAGATATGACTTTTGGCACTTCTGTGTATATTGAGGTCTGAAATATATATATAGACCGCCCCGTTGGTCTACTGGTTAGCGTTTCCGACTACGGATTGAGGTGTCCCAATTTCGATTCCCGACTCTGCCAAGGATTTTATCCAAGGCGTGTGAGTCTGGAACGGTGCCCACCCAGTATCGTGATGCAATTGGGGAGCTGCTATGAATAAAAGTAGCGATCACAGTGAGAGATTAGGCTCTAGTCTCCCAACCCGTCTGGTCAGCGTGGAAGCAGTAGACCAACATCCTCCCTCCGGAGAGACCTCTTCCAGTAGTGGATCGAATATGGCTGTGATTGATTTATTTATTATACATATAAGAAGGTATACTAAAACTGAACTCCTTTGACGAAACGACAGCAGGACATAAGCAACACCCGCTGATGGCAATGAGCGACGTGCTTCATCATTCTGTCATTTAGCGGCCACGACTCCGTATTTTTAATAAAGCAGGTTAGTTTTTGTACTCTTGGAATTTGAGAGTTATGGGGCTTGAGGACCATGGGATAAATGCAAATGACTTTTTGCCCATAATAGGGTATTGAACTGAAGGAGGTCATAGGATCGTGGGGTTTCTAAGGGTGTGTGGCTACTCGTGCTTTTTATGGTTTTGGACCCATACTTTCCTTCAACACTAGCCACGGAGTCAAAACATGACGCGTGATGCAAAATCATAGTATTTCCCACCTCCTTGTATTACTCTCATGATCTTATAAAATCTTTTCCGATCGACCTCTTACACCACTTATACTATCAACAATCTAATAATTTCAGTGTTAAAATTAAAGATAAGAACAGATGAAGATCCTTAGGGGACCAATAACATAAATTTGAACTTCAAAATTATTTTTAAACATTATTTTCGTATTAAAACAATATTTTACGAAATCAGTAATAAAATTACTTTTCAAAACAATAAATACTCCAACCCTCAGCAATAAGGTAAAGCCGTACCGCTCCACATATTGATGCTCTATGGCACGAAGTGAGATGAGGTTGTCAGTCCCACGCTCAACAGTCTTTACCTCTGAAGATATCCAGAAGTACCAAGGGCACTCTGGTATTCAAATTGATAGGAGGTTGAGTGCACCTCAGAGTGCCAGGTATGGGTACGCTGAAGAAATGTCCCAAGTCGCCTAGTTCGTAGTCAAATCCTACAGCAACTCCAAACCATCAGCAATAAATTATGAAATTTATAGTATTAGATACCTCCTGCTTCCTTAGCTAAGTGTTTAACGCTTCCGGTTTTGGTGCGAACGGACCGCAGAATCGTTGGTATGCATCATTATCGATCTGCTGAATGTTACCTGTATTTCCCCTAATTTAAAAATATCTTTGGGTAAAATAAGGAATTTCAAATGGTAAGAACCAGATCTTCAACTCTGGTTTTCAAATTTACTGACCAAGACAAACTTGCGCCATCCCATTAAAAGTGGGAAGTGCGCCATCTTACTTCCACAAAGTTTATCATAACAGATTTTGCCCCCAAATACTAAACGTTCACCGAAATCTCCAAGCTTACTGTATTTTATAACTAGGAACACAATAATTACGAAAAACGTTTCTGACCAAGATTAAAATCTTTGCGTCGTCGCGAGAATTGTTACCTAAAGGCACAAACATTTTCCAATTGGTATTGCAAAACGTATTATATAAGTTGGCTAAGTATCAAGTCAATATTAGAATTATAAATATCATTCTCATTTCAAAAACTATAAAAGAAAATGGTACAAAGATGTATAATATTCTCAACAGTGCCGTTTTTACATCATATTTTTTTTAGGTATTTTGTTATACAAAATACAGTTAGAAATTGCAATATCGAATTGATACATGGCGAACACGTAGTACTTTCGGGGGGCACTAACTGATCAAATTTGGTGCTTGTACCTAATGTAGCCTCCGCGGCGCAGCGGCGTGAAATTTTAAATCCTGGTCAACAAATTGACGCTTTTGTACCAAATCGTTTGAGATTTTTATTTAAAAATGTAGATATTGATTTGATAGTAGGTGATCGCGTAGTACCTTTGAGGAGCATCTGTTGATAAAGTCAGGTGTTGGTGGCGCCAGTAATTTTGACGTTGTCGGAAAAATTGGTCTTAATCATTAAATTAGACATATCCTATTACACAGTGTTTTCATAAGAAATAGTGGTTTCGTAATATAGCTCATTTCGATTTCCCAGACCTTAATTGGTTTCAAAATGAAGAACAAATTAGCACTGAATTATGTATTTTTAACTATCACGAGTTTATATACAGAGAATGAAGGAATCAATCAAAAATAGAAATAACAATGTAAACAGCATATGGAAATGTTTGAACAGGAGACGTAAGAACAGATCAATGTGCTAATTAATAAAAGACATGTAAGGATGTAACTAATGAATTTCCAAGTTACTACCAATTTGTATATAAATAAAAAATACTATTGGCACCACTATAGATTTAATCTTCAAACGCATGATAAACTTCCTAACTTTAAAATGTTAACCATTGACATTATCGAAGTAGAGCATTCACCAAGAAATTGTGAGAAAAATGTAGAAGATGGTGTCCTAATAAAAAAAAAATGTATATAAATCTTTTAACGAAACTATAATGCAGAATCGGTTCCCTAAGACACGAAAAATTTCGAAAATGACACTCATACCTTAAAAATAGGTATTTCTTCGAGAATTGAAAATTTCAGGCCAATATAGCCTGTCTGCTTTCTTTAAAATTTTAAAAAAAAACATAACACATTTTGGAATCATGACTCATTCAACAGCTAGCAGAGCTGTTCCAACACAGCTTGAAACCAGGAAAGATATACAATTACTAATTTGTCAGAATCTATTAACTTTGTAGATAGTAATTTAGACCGAGATGTTGATATCATACACAGATCCAAGCAAAGCATACGATGTAGTTAATGCTGGTAAACTTTTCAGGCAGTTAAGTACATTTAATATTTTTGACAACGTGCATAAACTTATCTCGTCACATCTAAAAATTAACAAACAATCTGTAGCGTATGCTCATCATAACTACTGTGAGTACGATATGCCCAGTGGCGGTCCCCAAGGTTTGCACTTTTGGCCTTTTTCGCTTTTACACTTTATTAGTGAATTGCTAACGAACATCGGGCTTACTCGTTGTCTGTTCTTTGCAAATGACTACAGGACAATAAAAATATTTTGATACCTGTTTACGTTTACATTACCTTGATGGCAACTCAATGAAATATTAACAAGAGTATTGATTTCAATATAAATAAATGCACACAATGTCTCTCACCAGATCAAAGAATCTCACTACTTCTGCATAGCAGCTGAATAAATAACGATTACACACGATCTCCAACCTTGGAGATTTACGTCAAAAATAAAGTTACCACATAATAACGTAGGATTTCATACTGCGTTCTTGCAAGGATTTCTCGAATACAAATACACTGAAAGTTTTATACTTCGATTTTTTCGCTCTATTCTCGAATGCGTTTAAGTGATATGGCATCCTCTAGACAGAAAACATTAAAACAAATAGATGATAATTAAAAAATGAGTCTTCTAAAATATGAAAATGAGAAAATATACCCAAAATATGTTAAATAAATTGAAAGTTTAAAACAAATCAATTAAGACTTTGAGCATAGACGAGCCTTTCATGACAAGTTTTACAAAATAAAATGTAATAAAAACAGATTTTTCTGGTCCCCTATTTCAAATCGCCTTACGTGCCTCTCAAATAAAACCTTGGCTTAAATTTATATCATTTCATGAGAAAAAGTTAAAACAAATGTGATGAAGAGCCCTCCTAACTGACAAATGTAAAGAAACAAAAATATTTGTACACATCGCATGAAAAAATGCGACTCTGAATGACCGATAGTTATATAACCCAACTTACGTCTTGTTATTTTGTAATTGTTTCAGGTAAAGATCTTTCTCTTTCTCTCCTTCCCTTCGGTCTAGCAAAAATCTGCAAATAGCCTTCTCATAGGATTCTTTTAAATACACATGGATTCTTATACGTTGAATGAGAGAAAAGTCAAAAAGACGATGCAGAGATAAATTGAATCATATACATTTAGGTGGGATGATATTTTGCTAGACGGGAGGGAAGGAGAAAGATAAAGCTCTTTACTTGAAACAATTACATGATAAGGAAAAGACTGCTGCGTAGGTTGTATGCAAATTAGGTTGTATAACTGCCGGGCATGGAGAGTAGCAACGGAGCCGTCGTAGCTCAGCGGTAGAGCGTTCGCGTAGCACAGAAGATCGTGAGTTCCATCCAAGCGGCCGACAATCCTGACTGAGGTTTTTGAAGGGGTTTTCCTCAGTCACACCAGGCAAATAATGGGATGGTACCTTCAACTTAGGCCTTGGCCGACACCTTCCCGCTTCTTTTCCCCTCTCCTATCTTGGTCTGAACCTGAAGGCCATAAATAATATTCAATAGATCTACAGTATTATTCGAGTTTGGAAATACAGGTGAGAAATTACTACCTTGCTTAATTTCTTTCGCCAATGTATATTTTAAGTTTGGGTAAAATTTCATTAGTAGTAATTATTAGTATGTCATTTTCTCTTTATTATTCTGTTTTGAATTCACAATTGCGTGGTTAATATCATTTGTTAGATGAGTAAAACTTAGTTCGTTTAGTTGCCGCTTTTGTATTTTGAAATATTTATAAAGAGAATAAATGTTATTGTAGTGAAGTTATGGGTGTGTTCAAAACTGCCTCGGGCATTTTTAAAGCCACTTCACCCTTATTCAAAACTACCACCAGAGGAGAATTTTTGAACGATGGTCCTAGTTCTTTCTTAAAACCACATCATTTTCTTCGAAAAAAACAAACAACAACAAACAACGTTATAATAAACACCTGATGTAACTCATTATACAAATTATCTTAATGTAAGTAAAATTAAATTTGCCCAACACGGTTTTCAAATGTGATACCCTCTCCCCTAAGTTTACTTGTGTACGCCTTCTTAGAACCTTATTCGATCACTTAAATAAATATCCTATGTATTAAAAGAACTAAACAAACAAATGAAATCATAATATTGAACGAAACAATTTTCTTGTAAAATTGTTAATAATTAAGCATGTAATTAATTATCTCCAATGTTTATTTGGAAGAGGTATCAAACGTTTCCAAATATAATCTACTAATGAAATCATAATTTTACATCCCATGATGAACGTAAACAATAAATCCCATTAGCTAACATATATATGTATATAGTTTTAAATTAACCAATTATTTGTGTTTGAAATTACCGACGTACTCATATAAACGACCTTTATCAAAATAATAGCCAGATAAAAGTTAGTTTATCGGTGCAACATACATAACATTTTTTTCTAGAACATTACTTTTTTTTATTAATTTGTAATTGTTTAATTTCATTATTACCATTAATTGGATGAGTAATTAGTTTTCTATTATTTGTGTCTTCTGGATATTTACTTTGCATACGTATATTTCTGTGGTCATTACACCCAGAAACAAAGCAGTAAAAATAGAAATCCAATTTAACTGCTCATAAAAAATATTTGCATAACTTCCTATGGAACAAACTGTATAAAAAAACTAATAGTTTGAGCCTGCTATAGTTAGTGATAGCGGTCTGAATTCGCTAGAGAGAAACGAAATCTGATAATATTGAGTTTAGATAAAATACATTTCGATTGTTAAAAGTCACTCAAGATAGTAATAGCGAATATGTTATTAATTCAATTCTTAACAATATTAATTTTTAAATACATTTGTTTTTGGGAATTCATAAAAAAATAATACTCTAATTTTAAAGAAGGTAAATTTTTCGGATTTATCTCTACTTCTCTGGCTGCTGAATTTTACTTTACAGTCTATATGTCTCAAACGTGTACCACAGGCCCAAAGAAATTAGATACAGAAACTTTGTCTTCAAGTTTAATACAACAACATCGGTATGTCGGGAGCTTTCATTTTGGTGATAGACGGTTTCACAGGTATAAAATCCATTCAGTGGCGTCGGTAACGTATTGCATGTATATATCAGACTTATATTTTCACTAATTTCTTCGTCTTGATTTCCGATATGCATAGGAATGTATAACTTTCCGCTCAACCTTTGTATACTGTACTAAATAACTCTATTCACTCTGCAACGTTTATGGAACTAACTATAGGTTTTTTTCCCTAGAGCAGATAAGAATATTAGAAAACTCAACCAAGGATATTAGAATTAGATGGCAGTCCAAAATTGAAAAACCTGAATCCGAACGTACCAACTTCAGACTTCCATCTTGGTATGCACTGTCAGAATTTAGGAGGGTACTATTTATTCATAACTTTACATAGTGATATGCGAATTTAGTTAAACATATGCTATTAATTAAACAACACTAAAAAGAGTGAAAACCTCGATTTTACAAGCTGATTACTTTTATTTTAATACGTTCCCATTCTTTTCAATTCTGGTTGTGCATATCAAGATGGCAGACTAATGTTGTTATGCTCGGATTCAGGTATTTTCCATTTTGGACTGTTATCTAATTCTAATATCTTTGGTTGAGTCAATTACGTAACGTCTGACACAACCTAGAGTTAGTTCTATAAACGTTGGAACTTCAGTACATTGTCATTCAAGTTAACGGCTAAACCGTTCCAAACTAGTAGCATCTGTACTAGACACAACAGGAATACAATTGTTTATATGTAAATCGTGGATGTGACCCACTGAGTGGTAGGTGATGTTCGGCTTAAGTTTATGTTTTGAACTTATTTCGTACCCTTCGGAAACAGTAATGGAGCATATGCAAGGACATAGGTCTAATATGCAACTTATGCAAGTTTCTGATGCCGAAACATGAAAGAGAGATATGGTTCAAAGAAACCATGCAGCCTCCATCGGGATCTGCTCAAGCGAAATTCTGAGGTGGGACATCGGATACAGTCTTTATTTGATTTCTCTCAGATACGCTAGTGGAGCTCTTTAGTGTCTTAAAATAACGCCAATACATTTACTTTTTCTATTCCTCTTTCCAAAATAATATACTGTAAATGTGAGAATGTGAAATAACACAAAAGTGTGAACTTCGACGTTAGTGCTATACACAATTTTTGGTCATCTTAGCTCTGGAGTATAAATTCTACCAGACCACACGCATTATAAGCTGTATACCATAAACTGAATCTGTACAATCCCTTGAAATCATGGGAGCCACGAAGATTTCCTGGGGTAACTTATGAAGTCAATTTCCCATTTCATAATTTACCAAAACGATTAAAAGATATAAAATGATTAGTGACCAATATCGTAAATATCTGTTATACTATAGAAAATGAAGCATATAAAGTCATTTGTTCAAAGTCGGCCTACTGGACAAAGACGTCCACCTGGGTACTCATCGTACCGTTACTTGTAACTTAGAGTGTTGATATAATGGCTTTTGACGTTTTAGCTATCAGGTGTCCTTAATCTAAGTGAGTTGCAAGTGAAAAAGTTGCTGCATTACGTGAGAAGGACACTTCGTTCACAAATGCAAAGACATGTGTAAAATTTAAGATGAATTGTTGGTGTGATCTAAACTCAGAGTTTGTTAATAGCTTGTGGCAATCACAGTATTTTGGTAATGTTGGGGAAATGAAGCATTTAGTGGAATAGTTCTAGCATTTGTTACTGTAGTTATATATAGGTGGATTAACTACCACAAATTGAATGACAACGCTTCAGAAGTCAAAATGAATTCATCGCTTTTAAACCAAAAGGCAATTTCAGCATCGTTTACGTTGTTATTTGTAAAAAAGAAAAGAATTGTGTCAGATTTGTTGAAAACTACAAATGGAGGTAAACCTCTGGCTTTACAATACAATGGTTTAAGTAAGTTACGTTGGTGAAATCAACTGTATAAAGGTACTTTTATGTGGGACTATTTGATCTGTGTAATGACATACTTGGATATTGATTTAGTGTCATGTAGTAAGTAATTAAAGTGAATTACCGTTCGGTTGTTATGTTAAACAACCCATACTATATTATAGATGCAAATAGTGTGTAGACTTTCTAAGTATTAAAATTATTCTCAACAGTTCATAATAAAGTAGTACAGTGAGCATGTGTTGCGACTCTGATTTTACAGTAGAGATAATTTGTTGGGTTAAGTTTAGCAACCCTAGAACTTCTAGTATGATAAAACTGACTACCTTCTGATATATACAGCATTGCATGTTAAATGTACTATACCAACTATCAGAGTACTCGACTACCTCACATTGAAATATTGAAACCACTAGACATGATACTTTGGGTACAATAGTAAGAAACAAGAACAGAAGTTAGTACTTTACTTCGAAACTACCCAAAAAGTACTTGATAAGCTTGAACACTTATCTTAAAGACATTTTGTGATCATCAATAAAAACTATATATAAAATCTACAATAATGCACAAGTATATTTACTCCTCACTAAGTCAGTTTCCTCAAAAGTTTCAAATGTATTGTTAGTCTTCATTTCCAAAATGTTAAAGTATAAATTTATAACATTACTGATACAGTGATGCTGATATTTATAATCTTTGTTATTTTTTCGGGCTTGATTTTTTTTACAATTGACATCTACAGCCTACGAGCAGGAAAGGAACGGAGGAGGAAGAAAGGAAGGAAGCGTCCACAGTCTTATTAGTAGGTAGGAACCCGACATGTGCCTGGTAAGACTAAGGGAAAACTGTAGGAATATCTCAATCATGATGGGTGGTGACAATTGGATTTATTGACTATACCTTCAATATTAAGGATGTGAAAGGTACTGGTGCAAGGAAGGAGAAGAAGAAGATCAGACAGCAATCGAAGATTGAATATGAAAAGACACCGCACGCAAAAAATATTCTTAAAAAGAGTTACAGATTTCTGTTGAATGTGTGGTGGGTATTATTAAAAACCACGGAAATCATTGGTTTCAAATCACGAAATATCAACTGTGGTTTCATGAAGACTGTTTTGACGATAGCTATAATGTCGAGCAGTGTATCTAGTGTTTGCGTTGGAAACCAATAGGTTCCATCAGTTTCATACTTTAAAAACTTATGCATGTCTGCTGTTTCGATCATTGCTCCGCTTATTATGTCATCTCATTATATCATGTCTGTACCAATGTTTATTTAAGACATTTTTTAGACAAGTAGGTCTCATCATTGGTGATATATTATAGGTTTAGTCCACCCTTTCCAACACAAGTAGATCTAAATAATCTCGAAGTCTTATTTCTGTATTAATGTATAGTTAATTCTTTGTTAATTAGACGGCGCTATGGGCTTATTTGAACAGGGCTATGCAAAGACAGCCTACTTCATACATATGTGAATTTTGTTTCATTATGTTATTAATATACGTTATAACTTAAATGTAAAGGTAAGATAGCAACGAAATAAACAGTATCTTTGATACCTAGATATATCTGTTTATTTAGTTACCATTCCAAAAATTTCCTTAAGGAAGGCTATCTTTGAACAAATAACTATACGAGATTATTTACAATAAATTTTTATTTGCTTCTAATTGGTTTTTCATTGCCTATAACAAGTCATGCCAACGATTGAGATCTGCGTTTGCTCTCAGATCCTTACTACGTTTGTTATGGTAGATGAAGATACCAATCATTCAACAGAACTGAACTTTCACTTATTTTGGAGATGATCGGTTTTCAAACAGACGACTCAAGAAAAAATACCAGAAGGAAGACAGTTTGCAATGCTTTTAATGGATCAATTAATATAATTTGTATGAATGCCTTTTGATTCCTAGATAATGTATTAATTTATGTATATTATATTACAATGTGGTCCTTTTCTATTAGCCTAAGTCTAGCACACGCCTAACGTGGCTCTGATGTATAAATGACATCATTATGCTAATTATATTTATATTATCTTTAGCAGTAATCGAAGTTATAGAACAGTAACCGAACTTGCAATAGCAATAGGTATTAAGTCAATGTCAAAAAATTAAAAATACCTCACTGTCTATTCGATTGTACGCGTGCATCCAAAGTCTTTTTGGTGGTTCACGATGTCTAAAAGTATGACAAGCACTATCTCAGACAAACCAATTAGTAAACACATTACACTGAAAAGAGAACTCTTCAGAGTTTGTTATATATTCTTCATGTAAAGATTCTAACAGACCTTAGTAACAAAGATATTTTTTGTAAAGAAAGTTTGTACTAAGTCTCATTACATTAGATAATCTAAAGAAACTTTGAGAAAGTTACTTCATATTAAATAAGTTTAGAAATGTTCCGCATTAAAGCAACAAAGACATTTTTGTCTATACTTAATCTGAAACTTCCAAGAAATTTACTTTTTCACTACACCATTATCTGATTCTTTAGTTAGATTAATTCCTTCTTGTTTAGACATAGTTAGCGGGCTATTAGCAAGAAATGGCATATGTAATGATTTTGTACTTCCCGCAAAATATTTTGTAAACTTTTACTAAAACCGCAAAAGCACTGCAACAGCGACCGCTCCTTCCTCTCTCTATAATCTCATTGTCACGTTTCTGTGCAGCACGCAAAATGTATAAATATTTCCCAGGAACGTTGAATTATAGACCCTCATAATAAGAATAATAATAACAAAGATACAAACGGTTTCATATAGTTAGAATAGTTTTTGTAATTAAAACAAAACAGAGCTATTTGAAGAATATATTCTCTTCCACTTTTTATGAAATGTTTAATCATCGTTTGTGTTCCTCCCAGGTTATCAAGCAGTAGTTTTAGGATCCTCAATACAATCTAACTAATGGACTTCAGGTATGGGACTTTCTGAATTACCAGCATATCTGGGGTGTTTCTGTGGACTTTCAGATAGGATAACTTTGATAGGTGCTGAAGAAATATCACTTAAGATATAAAGGCAACGAATAAAGTTCTGCAGGATTTTCACATAGTCGAACTGCACGCACTACACACACCGTTCGTTCAGAGGTGAGACAGCTAAGCGGAAGATATCGTGTTGGCGAGTGTTTCCTCTGCTTGTGGTTACCACAATTTAACGGAGACGTCGCTGAGAGCAGGTAAAAATGGGAACCCCAAACAGCGTTGTACGACGAATGCGTGTACAACGGAAACAACAACAACAAAAAAATATCAGGCATTTGGTAAGAATGTTGTAAATGAGTGGACAATAAAACGCTGATTTAACAAATTTAAGGACGGCGATGATTTCCTCCAAAACGAACCATATACATAATGTCAACAATCCATAGACAACAAGGCACTCAAAGCGGCTATTGAGGCAGATAATCAGATCAAATATGTGAAGCACTGGGCAAGCATTCAATTGCAGTTCGGAAACCATTCGACAACATCTCCATAAACTTGGGAAACGATATAAAGGGTTATGATAGGTTCTACATGAGTTGACTGCACTGTGATTCAGAATGATACGCGGGCAAATGACTGTATTCATTTCCTGTCTTGTCAGAGATAGGATTCGCTTCTGGACCGAGTGCTGACCTGCGATGAAAAGTGGGTTCTTTAAAATTCTCCATAGCGTTCATATCATGAGTTTGCATCATATGAATTATTTGCCAAACAGCCAAAAACAACACTCCATCAACAGAAGATGGACTGATCTGTTTTTGGTAGATTTCTCGGGGTATCGTGCATCGTGAACTGTTGCCACCTGATCATACACCAATACAACTGTATGCTCGCATCAAATTAGAACGTGTTCGTGAAACATTGAAAACACCGGCTGCGAGAAGGGCGGTTCCGAAGCCTCGAGGAGATGATACATGCAGAAGACGATTACGTTAGTTCACGTTCTGCTGCGTTCTACTACCTTAGGATCCATAGTCTACCTGGGCGTTGGAGACAGGTCATTTCTATTGATAGGGACTATTTATGACTTTTCAGGTACGTCTTACCTCATGTTATCCCACTTCTGTCTGTAGGATCAAAATCAGAGAGAATCATTGGTTGTTTAGTAGATTTATGAGTATTTATGGTGAGGGTCCGGAAAGAATTTGATTTTGCCTTGTAATTTGCAATGCGCGTAGAAAGATTACAAAAATACAAAATTCTTGCTTCCAGGAACCACGATACAAAATTATTTTGATATCCATATTATTATTCTAGGAGCTGCCGAATTAGAAAATTGTAAAAGTGAATGAGAAACATTAGTGTATAAGTTTTATTATATTTTAAGAAAGTATCGCAAAGAGCTAATGACTTAGTACAATGTTTAATATGGGCGAAGAGAATAAATTGCCATTTTGCTAATTTTTAAAAAAAATCATTATAACAGTTTCTTTGTTTTACTCATTTTGAGTAGTTTCCTGTCACAAGAAACCTTTCTGTCTCTGACAATTGAGTTCTGGAGGCAACAGCTAAGTAAAGGGATAAAGTATTAAAAATTCTGAGGAAAAACTTTTAAAGGTCAAAATTTTTTAGTTTCTTATCTTCCGGCACGGCAAAGAATAAGCGGAAACAAGCTTGCTTCGGGATGAAAATTTTTGAAGACAAAAAAGGAAGAAATAGAAAGACGGAGAAAAGGTTTTAAAATATATTTTAAAAAGAAATGCAAATCAGTTTGAATGGAGCCGTTCATATTGATCGAACACACAGTCATGTTTATTCCCAAGGGACGAAGAGATGGTAGGTTTCGAAGGTCAGAGGTTATTGAATTACTAGTAGGGGAAGGCGGTTACTAATATCTGAGCGCACAGACTATTCGAAAAATGTTAATGTACGTACCAAAAAAATGATTCAAGTTTAAACAGAAAAAAGTTGAGAAAAGTTCGTAACTTGTGTTGTAATAATAATGTTGATTGTTTCCTTACCGAAAGAGGTATTAGAAAAAGTAGTTCTACGTCTTAAAGTAATGAAAATCGAGTAGTAAAAAGAGGAAACACAAAATTGTTCTTAGTTAAGAGTAACAAAACAATGAAACTATTTTTATTCCTTCGTCTAATACTGGTAATGATTGTTTAAATAAGTTCAAATTGATATTCTAATATAGCATGCAACTTTAATGACGGATCCTGATATTAGCGTGAATTCGGAATCACACTCAACTTTCACAGTCACTCGTAAGTTAAGTTACTCTTCTTCACCACTCTTTTGCCTGCACGAAAGCTAATTTACAAAACTTTGCCACAATTTGAATTTATTTATTCCGTTTACGCATCTTTAGCTTAGGCCTAGATAGGGTAGAGTAGAGGATAGGAAAGGTATCGTCCACGGTCTTAGATAAGGTACCAACCTAACATTCGCCCAGTCAAACTGAGGGAAGCTCTGGTAAACCTCAGTCAGGATGGTCGGCAGCGGCACACCAGAAAAACAAAAAAATCGGCAAAATCCAAAACTCGCGCTGTGTGTGTATGTGTGTATGCATGTATGTACGGATGTCCGGATTCTGCGTCTGCAGTTTTTGAACCAGGGCTTGGGACCTAATTTCCAATGACCAAGATAGATTTAGAAGAATGTTTTTTGTCCGGGCGGGGTACATTATTTAACATGATGTAAAATTTAGACATTTGAATCGTTCTTTTTGGAAACCTGTTGTACACATTTATACGAGAAAAAGAGTGTATGAGGACAGAGATGTTGAAAGCCCCTGTTGGGTCCCAGGGCCTCGTTGATCTTAAGAGAGTCCCTATGTAAAACTTGTGATATTTAATTCCATCGTTCTTTTTCGAACTGTATTCTATACTTTGAAAGTAGAGAAAATGTTTACGGGTAAAAGGGGCCCTGGACGACATTGCATTCCAAGGTTCTTAATGGGACCCAAGATCCTGTAAAATTGAATATGGGACCCATTTTATAAGAATGACAGATTTAAACAGTTCTTTTCCCTAAGTGCTCTGCGATCGTGACAGCGAAATGTCCAAATCTCTTTCTGAATAAATTTGGAAAGCCCAGTTCAATCACGAAAAGAGAGTTTGAAATAATCTACACACATGAACCCTTGCTATGCATCGCCAGGGTTAAAATGCTAGTTTTATGAAGAATTTTAACAATGATACTGTCGCTATTAGGGAGGTCAATCCTATGCGAAGAACCCAAACATAATAATAATAATTTCTGTAAAATACGACTATTTTAATATTTACGTTAGGAAAGAAACTAATACGTAGTTTCTGGAAAATCATTTCCACGGTAAATTAATGTGTTAAAGGCAATAAAAACCTTATTATATACTTATCATGAATTGATACATGCTGTATTGACTTGCTGGCACTGTGTTACAACTTTATCAGCTGATAGATAAAGCTGGGAATCCTCAACGTCACTACCGGTCCGCAGCCTGTGCTCGTCCGATCTTCAAGGTTATACTTTAACAGGAACATATATATTTATTAATGTACTTCCTAAGTCTAAATTAGCAAACTTTAGAAAAACTTTTCTTCGGTGCCCATTTAGCGGTACCTTAAAGTATCCTTTGGTTTCAAAATCTTCGTGGAAAATGGCGGAGAAAGCATTTAAAACCCAAGGTAAGTTTTAAATGTACACATCTTATAAACAAATTGTTTGTGCGCTGCTTTTCTTTGTATTAGGGGTATGTTACGAATTTGTAAAATGTGTGGAAAATTCAACTTGGAAATTGCAATTTTAAGACATCAAAATGTAGAAGAAATCATGTAATTTCTTTAGTAGATATTTACTCCAATTTATCGTCTAGAGATTAATACACGAATTTCTCTCGTACTGTAAAGATTTTTGGATTGAAACCCCGCATGATTATCCATTGCCGATCGGAACTCTGCGACATTACCGCCTGAACCACGCTAATAGGTAAGGTTTTTTTCACAAACTTTAGGCATTGAAGATACTGTAAAGACATTCCCTCATCCCGCCCGTTACTTTGGGTTAGTATTAGGGGAGAGTTGAACCCAGGAACAAGTTAAATTTAATTAGAATATTCATCAATTGGTTTGACGAGTTCTTTTTAAATAAATTATGTTTTTACTGGTAATATCTGTATATTGTACTTGATTTTATTGTTAAAAACAAACTCAAATGCTTTCTCTAGTCACCCCAATAGAGGAGACAAAGTCTATTAAGCATTTAGGTGCATCATTCATTTACACACAGCTGGTACGTGTATGACGTATATTGAGAAGACTCGGTCATGTCAACAGAAAGACCAAAGTTATTAGGGCACTCACTATATTGGGATACAGAAACGTTAAGTAACAAAAAAGCAAAACGACATACAATCTTGTTTGAAGAAATTGAAATCATATACACAAGCCATATTGCATAAAAACATAGTTTCAGAAATCATAGAAATAGTACTTCAGTATATGTATATGAACATATATCTAAGAATTGTTATTCATTGCTAAAATTCCACATAAGCACCACCATTATCCACAAATTTTCGTAAACGTTTGGGGATGCTTGCGACAGACTGTTTTCGGCGATCACCACAGTCTTCCGGCGATAATTCCTGGCAGTAATGTGATTTTCATGGACGAAAATTAAACTCTTCCTTCAGAACAGTTCTCATTGTGTGCGGGATTAAACCACTTTCGCGAGATGCCTGTCTTTGTGATTTCTGAGGACTTCGAAAGATTTCCTGAACCACTTCCACATTTTCCTAATTCCTGGATGTTGGGGGCGACCGCGTCTCCTAATATCTGCTACAGAATCTGTGTACATTAGCTTCGAATGGCAATTCCTTATGGTCTTTGCAGCTACCGAGACACAAGATCCTTTCACACTTCGCCACAATCTCTGTACTTGTACCACGGCTGCCATATTTCGTACCGGGATGCCAGCTGAGCCCGTTCACGCAAGGTTAGGCGTTGCGCCATGGTCCGCCACTGATACTTGCAATAACATTAACAAGATATAATGTAATAAATTCTTAGATTGTAAGGAACCAAATTATTTTTGTTTCATGAAAATTGGTTAAGTATTAAAAAAGCTATAAACAATTTGCAATGGTGAGTTAATTCCCGCCCACCCTATATATACAGTATATATGTATACTTACGATAATGTACTGAATCATTATAAAAGTCAGACACGTGTCATTTTTGGAATGGTCATGGCAGTGAATTCGTTGTTCTGCTTACCAAACAGGCTCATATGCTCGTGTAAAAGTTGACAAATGTCCACATTCAGTCTCTGAGTCGATACCTGTCCCCCTTCTACACTCAAATATATTCCGAAAATAATAATACCTATCTTGTTTCTACAATGGAGGGTCCAATTAACTGCAATAAAATTACCAGAGAAATTGGCTAGGTCATAGCAGATAGAAAAGGAAAAACTGGTTTTGGATATTCAAGAAA
Organism: Lepisma saccharinum; assembly: GCA_022664845.1. Lineage (NCBI taxonomy): Eukaryota > Metazoa > Arthropoda > Insecta > Zygentoma > Lepismatidae > Lepisma > Lepisma saccharinum. The sequence continues at coordinate 38,105 of JAGDQP010007321.1, read as the reverse complement.
CATAATAAGATGGATCTAAAAATAAACAAAGATGGTTCAGTCTCTATTGACTTGTCTACACTTGCAGGATTGGTCCAAATCTGAGAGAGACATGAAACTTGAGTTACGTTAGGTGATCGCTATTTAAAAAATCTGCATGGGTAACTATGTCAAATTTGACCAAGAGTGCTGGAGATAATTCGAGCCTCTCACTTTCCTGTAGTAACTTCTAATACTAGAAAAGGATAGTAAAAGTAATGTAGTGAAAGTTAATCACTTTAAATCAGAAAAGGGCCTGCTGATTCATACACTACTATTCGTAAGCATAAAGCAATTTCAATTTGAAAACTTGGTACCAATGAATAATTAAAACACAAATTGAGAAATTTTATTTAATGATTATTTCCTATTTCCTAAGTGATTTCTTTTATACTATAAATTCAACTGAAACTGTATTTGTTGTAACCATCCGTTTTTTATTTAACTATTGGTTACATTGGCAACACTTTCACGAAGTACAAATAAGCAAATGCTCATAAGCATGAATTTCTATTCCAATAGGCATGAATATTTCATTTTTAAAAACAAATTTAATACGTGTCGCTTCACACTAGTCAATCAAGTCACGGGATACATTCAAACTACCATTCACGAACCCAGAATCCTTTGATGATCAGACAGGAAATTATCTACTCAGTCATAGAAGGTTACCATCAAATGTTAAATATTTCAGTATGTATGTATGTAAGTCTAGAATGGATTAATGAATGAACATTTTCATAGTGCAAGTAGAAACGTTTCGTGAACATTTGAGAAGCGTTTTTTTTAAAGAAGATCTTTCGATTTCTTCTTCTCCAGTTTACGTTAGTACCAAAGGCATGAAGCAGGAGGCATTAAAGATGTGAACTCGCTCATAACCCAGCTATAAGATCTATATAATCTTATTAAAAGGATCTGCAAATGAGAGTCACTTAGGTCCCGGAGCAACAGTGGAGACATTTATTACGTTTCTGGAGCACGAAACATGCTCAGTTGGAGACACGGAACAGGTCCCTTCACGCGTTATGAAAATTATGATTTAGTGCCCTCTGGCGGAATGAGAAAAAAGTTAGAGCCTTGCTCTATATCTGTGCTAGAATAAAAGAAAAGGAAAACTTTTCCTCGTCTTTTACCGAAGCGGCTGTAAGCGCCAAAAATGTAATATAAGAACTCGGCAAAATGAACTTGTTCATGTCTACAAAATAATATAATCCTCTTTTTGTGAAATTGCCTCGTTTTTCCTTTAAGAACTTAATTGTTTGAAATAAATATGAATGAAAGAATAAATTAACAAATAAAAAAACATGGAAAGCAAAAATAATTGATCGTGGATCCATTGAATTATAATTCTTTAGAATATTATCTTATTAAAATTATACTTGAATGGGCGATTGTAAAAAAGGGCCTAAGTATTATTTCGATGATTCGACATTTAATGCATTTCTATAATCACTGAAAATACTTTGATATCCTAGTGACAAAAAGAGTCTTTGTTCCCCTTGTAACACAGTGATATGCACATGGTGTGCACCGGGTCGTGGTACTTACATCAATGTCCATAGGTACGTTTAAAATTTCCATATTATCTACTATGCAAAACACCCCATCTACTATACACAGTAATAACCTGTACCTTATATATAATGTTAAAAATTTCCGTCACATATTAACGTTTTCCCAACCCGCACTTACATTTTGATGTAAATTTCCCCAAACTCTCTGCAGTATGGGGCCCAACAAAATTTTCTTATGTGTCACTTAATATGAGAATGTTTGAAGTTTCATTTTCATTAAAACAGTACCAGGTTGTAACGGTATATAGGGAAAAACAAAGTTTCACATACTGACATGATCAATGTACTCGAGTTTTAATTATAATGCTTTCCAGAACTTAAGCAAGATTAGAAAGAAATTGGTCATTTATATATATATATATATATACACATATATATAAACTCTTAATTAAAGTGAAGTATAATCATAGTTTTTAAAACTTTTTTTTTAAATAGTCCAACAACAAAAGATCACTATGCATATCGTATAACCAGGACCGTAGATTTTGTTTTTTTAACGGGGGAGGGAGCAAACTCCGATTTTTAGGCCCCTTCGAAGCAGCCAAAAGTGTACAACACCCCTCCTTATCTCATCTAGCGTCCCAGCCCCCGCCGGGGCACATGAACCCTTTACTGCCCCTACTTGCGGCTCTGGATTCTGTCCAAGAACCGACTGAACTAATTTACTAAAATCGAAATTACGTTCAGTATTTTACTACTAAGCTTGACTACTGGAATATTTGTAGAATCGCTGTAATATGGATTTAAATTTTGGAACACAAGAATTTCAGGCACTCATTATATTTTATGGTGGTAGCTTATCTAGAATCTGTAATTAAGTTATTTAGTTTATTTCGGTCCATACTTTCAGAGAGTTTGGGAGAAATGTATGTCAGAGTGTAAATGCGGGTTGCAAAAATGTCAGTGCGTGACGGAAACTTCTTTCTCTGGGAACGTGATGTACAATGCTTCCTCAATCATTCAGGTTCTCAATTCCTCAGTGCGTGACACGTGAAATCGTTCATATACATGTGCAGTAATTGTAGGTACGATATAATGAGGCATGTCAGGGATGCTGAGATAAGTAATTTGGTTGACGTCTGAATGATTTAGTGTGAGTTTGAATTGGTAGAGTGAGAATCGTGATAATAGTGGAGTTTGTCTGTGTGTGGGGATTAGAACGTGACAATGTTCGTGTGAATTGTTAAATGATTATGTCCTGGAAGAGTAGGTGATGTGTTTCAATATGATTAGTAACGTATATAAAGGCTTAGAGTTTCTAAGTGTAGAAGTAGAGGTGGAAAGTTTATGTTGTCGTATAATTCCTGACTTGCGCCGAGAACTGTTATGCGGTTTGCTATTCGGAGAGCGTTGAGTTCCAGTACACTCCAAGTTTCTTGTTTAGACATCAAAGGCGATCGATCGTCTTTGCTGAAGGGAAGTTTTAAATACGTTTCTGGATCTTCTTTAGTTTTCTTCAAACAAATTAAGTCAACTTACAACTAACAAGTTTGAAAATCAGTTTCTTTTGCATGCAAGTATTGAATATATCTACCAATATTTAAAAGAAATATTATCAAGAATAATCTGTTTTAGTAGAATCTAAAATACAAAAGCAATCCATGATGTAATTTATTAACAAGCATTCACAAGGGGATTCCAGCACATTCCTGGATAACAATTTTATAAATTGTTATCAACATAAATTCGGAAGGGAGTACTGGCATGAACTTGGCGTGGTTCAACTGGTTCTATTCCCCCATGCCCCCATGCCAAGAACATGATGTTGGTTTTTGAAAGGTTTGGGTTTTTAGATTTCGATAACCCAAACCGAAATGCAACGGTTGACAAAGTTTTGAAACACAACCATTTTTAATATTGGTGTATTACGATCAAAACAACTACAGGACAACGTCAGTATAAGACACAGAATTTTCTTACATTTTCGAAAGGGGGCTTGAATGTAGCTTCCATGTTTAAAGACAAAAACATATTTTCTTGATATTTCCAAACGGTTGAAGTTAGGCCAGTACAAGACTCTCATATTCATATTAAATGTTGTTTCTTTTGTTAACTGTTTATCTAGTTGAATTCCTTCACGCCTGAACTTCCTTTTCGTTCTTCATTTCACTAACAAGTTCGACTATCAGAGAGAGAGAATTTAACACTGTTTATTTCACCATCACCAAAAGTTTAGTGACTAGAAACTAAGTTGTAATCGCGCAAAAGTTTCTCTGCCTCTCTCTCTCTTGTTTTCTTAATCGTTGTATGTGTAAGAGTCCCCTTTATCCAAAATATCTCACAGTGGAAGTGCGTTGGAGCAGCAACGAAGATAAATGTATTTTCCTTCTCGCCCCTGTATCAACTTCTAAAGAGGGAAGTTCCACAGAACTTGGAAATACTAGTTTAGACCCGATAAGGTATATCTGCAAAGCAAAACTCTTTTCGTTACATACAATTTCATTTTTCAAATGTAAAGAAACATCATCATATCAATCTTCTATCTAACTCTTTCTACTTTGTTTCTGTAGTTGAATGCCATATTAAATAAAATTTCGCCAAGAAATTTATGATGCTCATATTATCACACGTTTAACGAAGAACAACTGCAAACCGTGGTTTCAAAAACATACGAGAAATTAAGCATTAGTTAATCTTAATCTGTATTCTTCAATCTTCTTTCTATAAATACCTCCAAAGAATATCCGAACGTGAATGTTCGTTTTCATCATATCCGTTAATTGCAGTGATAAATGTCTTGTTTGATTTGTGTAAGATTAAGGTATTAAGTATAAGCGTGAAGCAGTAACAAGTCAGATGAAATTTGTTTGAATTGTATCAATTTGTGAACTACCTTACAACGAAGGAAATATATATGAAAACACTTTCTCAGTAACGCAAACCAACAGATAGGAAAAACAAAGGACAAACTAAAGTTGAAACACATGTTGAACAATTACATGAGTTGTAGCTGCATTACTCCAAGTCACTCTATATTTCGTTTGTTAGAATTTAAATATTTATTACGAACGTTTCATAAAAATATGAAGTTATATACTTTTAAGACATTTTAAAGATATTACCTCAAAATTACTAATGTACGACTATATTTTTAACATACTTAACTTATAATATTAAGATTTAACTTTAACTATTATCTTTAACATTAAAAAGTAGTTCTTTGCTTAAATAAAAATTGGGACAGAGTAATGTATAGATTTTTAAAAATCTCTAGAAGCCAGACATGTTCTCATCTACTTTGAGAACATAATTAATTTCATGATGTAAAAATGTTTCCTTAAACTTATTGCTTTGCTGTGTTGTGGTATCGCATTTATACACTGAATATTAACAGAGCATGTTGAACGGAGCATGCTTAGGAGTTACGACCAAGGAATGTTTCCTAATGTAAAAATGCCCTCTTTAACTTAACAAATTCATGTGTTAACTCTACCCAATACACTAACAGAACTCCATAAAGTGCATTAATATTTTATTCAGAATACCCGTTGTGATTGTACAGCAGAAGTCACTGGACTTGTCGTCCATATACCAGAAGGTTTGACATAAACTTTCTTTTCCAATGTTATCAACAGATATATAACGATGAGTCGATCAATTACAGTGCTTCTCTATTATCCTTGACTGTTCAGAATATATTAGTTCCTATTATTGTTGATTTGTCAGTTCACACTATTCAAAAAGCGTCAGTTCACATTATTGCGTAAATTTATAAAGAATCGTATTCTTATTTCCGTAAGATTGTATTACGGACGCACAAAAGTTATATCTGCTAACAAAACAACATGGTGCTCACCTTACGCAATCGCCATCGATGACCTCTTGCTATCTTTCTGGCAGAAGATGAATTCAGCTCCCATAAAAGTCATGGGGTTGGAAGTCAAAGAACTATTGTACGGCAGTTTTCACAGCCTTTACATCATCAAAGATTTTCCGAGAAACGAGCGAAGGAGTTCTGCAATGCGTGAAACAGGTGGTAGACTATAGGGGCCAAATCAGGAGAATAGGGCGAGTGGAATAAAATATCCAAACCAAAGTTCAATTTTTGACAGGTGATGACAGCAGCATGTGACCTGGTGTTATTATGATGGAGGATGATTCCTTGGTGATTGACGAGACCTGGTCCTTCAATTGCAATGCTGCTCGCAGTCTTTCAAATTGCTGACAGTACAAGTTAGCAATAATGTTTTGGTTAGGTTCCAGGACCTCCAAGTGAATTAGTATTTTGATGTCCAATCACACATCTTCTTGGGATGAAGTTCTGGTTTGGACGTTAATGGAGATGGTTCAGAATCGTGTCACACAGTCCTCTGACACTTTACGTTCCGATACAGAATCAACTTCTTCTCACGCATGACAATTCGTGTGAAGAACCGGTCATTTTTGTACCATGAAAGCAAGGAAACCAAAACCATGACCCCCCCCCCCCCCCCGCTTGAGTTTCACTTATTTGAGTGGAACCCAACGATCGAAGTTTGTGGTGAAATCCAGTGATTATAGTCGTCTTTCAACATTTAATCTGTGTACCTAAAAGGTTTCCGCTACTTCCTCTACAGTTGGATTCGGACTGTTGCGTATGGTTTGTTCAAGATCGAAAAACACTCATGGATGTCGAGTTCCTGGTTCATCTTGACAGTTTCTGGCTCCATACCTGAATTTTTTAAACCAGCGACGGCATGTGCTATCGTCAACTGCATCTTCACCATACATTTGCAGAATTTTGGGGCCTTCATAGAACTAAAAAAAATAACCAATGTTTGATATGCTCCTTATCGGTTTCCATTTCACCGACACGATTCGCTCACACTGCCTACTCGTCCACACTCACTGCTCGTGCCTGTGAATGCTCTTATGTTTTCCCTATTACGTGGCTATCGATTCATCTATCTGTGAGGTTAGTATTCCAATAACCTCCCACATAGCAATTTTGACGTGACTCAAAAGTTTGACAAATGGGACAAGTTAATTCAAGCTTAGCAAATCAAATCTAAATAGGTTTAAACAAGTTTAAGTTTAGTTTACAACATTACAAGAATCAAGGCTGAAATAATCTTGACAGCACAAGAAAGAAAAGCATAATATACTTCTTTAAAAATAATAAATACGTTACACATGGGTGGGAATCTCACCCGACGACCACAAACACTGTGATCTGATGGTGTAATCACTACACTATGGAACTACACACCCTAGTTCGCTTTGTAAGCGCTATTTATATAACTAGTTCATCAGACCACAAAGTAACCCTGTAGTAAAAGGGTACGAGCTAGCTGAGATTAGCTTACGTCGAAAAATTCCTGGCAGGTGATGGAGCTTCACCGCACTGAGACGACAGCGGAATCAAAACGAAAAAAAAAATTAAGTTTGACAAAATTTCTCGCTTGAATGAGTTTAGAAACTAGGAATAAGCACTTAAGTTGTTCCAAAAGTCTTGTTTTATTCTTGGGTATTAAGTTCAAGACAAGATCTAGTGTTACTAGGTCAAACAAAGTGACTGACAACCTTGTTGCAAGCTGGCATGCTATCTGGAGCGTGACATGTCAGAACGGCAGAAGTTTTGTATGTACACAATATTTGTATGTACTTCAACATAATTCTAGATTTGTACGATTTAGGTAAGAGTTTTTTTAAAAAAATAAATGTCCATGTCGTTGTGCAAATAAATTCGACCACTCCAAAATTCACTGAACATTATTAAGTCAACCCAACACTTTTTTGCATACGTACTTGCTTAATAACCTTGTAGGGGACAAAACAGAGAAGTCCAACTTTACTTGACTGTATTGTGTATAATAGAGAAGGAAACCAGAATGATTTTCAGCTCAATGAAACTTCCATTCTTCTACTAAACAGGTATATAGTTAAATGTTTTATTGCTTTTTCCGCTTCTCCTAGAAATTATTTTTAAAAAATAGTCAGTTTTCCGCGTTTTGTCCAACCGGTATGATGAAATAGGACAGTATTTTAAATCAATATATATAATTCGTTACACATCGAAAATCATTAATATGAACCTATAATCTTTGTTTCCGTCTACAGAAGGTATAAGAACAGTGATAAGAATAGGGGAAGATAAGGTTTAAAAAAATGAACCACTGCGTAAGATAGCTGAAGACTGTACTTATAAGTTATAGAAAGTTGTATAATGGCTTTGAACGTTTCCATAACAATGCCTCTTTCTATCGATATATAAAACAATTTTAGTTGTTTCAGAAAATATCTACTTAGAATCTCAAAACAAATAGGGAACGCCATTTTATTCAACAACTTGCATTCCCATATTGTTCAAATGATTAAGTTTTAATATTGTAAGATGGATTTTCTCAGCAAGTTACACAAGGGCAGATAAACTACCACGACATTACGCGTCAATAACTGTAAAATAAGTTTAGCTACGCATATTTTGCAGTCCAGGTTTAACAGATCCACAAATAAAAGAAGAAACCATGGTATTTAAAAAATCGGAGTGTAGGAAAACCTAAATTTGCTAAACAAAATCCACTCGGAGGCACGTTATCCATAAAATTACTAGTCCAAATGACGAAATTGCCTCTGTGATGAATCTAGTGAGAAATTAAACTCGCATCCGATTGATGACACCATCAGTCCGACTTGGGGGAAGTGTTCTATCCGACCTTCGCGTTTTGTCAAACTTTCCCTTATGAGCATACCAAGCCGACGCAGTGCAGGTTCCAACTGGCCTACCTTGAATAGGCAATAGATAGGTACACTGAATGGTTCGAACCCCGTGGCTGACCATCTTGACTGAGGTTTTCCAGTATTTCCCCTCAGCAAATGCCGGTATGATACCTTAAGTACGATCCTGGCCGATACCTTCCTATCTTCTACCTACTCCGTCCCGGTCTGACAAGACAAAGATGCTAAAAAGGCTTAACTAAATTCAATTGAACTAAATTCCTCCCGCATGCGAAGCACAGCCAATAAGTCCTGAGAAAGTTAGTACACTTCAGGCATACCTGGTCACTTGGGGTTTCGCTACATGGCGCCTTTGCAGTACCTTCTCCCTTCTCCTGCCAACGAGAGAACCATTGTTGGAAGCACTCCTCCTGTTCAATTTTGATGACCTCCTGAAGTGCTGTCGGCGTAGCAGCTTCAGACTCTTCTGCATTTGTCAATCTCCGCCCCGTTTGCAGATTCTTCATGCGTGGGAAGAGAAAATAATCGGCTGGTGTCAAATCGGGAGAATATGGAGAATATATGGAACAAGATAGTCTGTACAACCACAGTGGGAATTCTCAACAGAATATTACATGCACTTTATGGATTTCTGCTTGTTTATTGAGTAAAGGTAAAACATGAAATTGTTCTGTTAAAATAGAGGAAAAAGGACAAGTTCTTACATGAAAAGAGATTTTCCTTCGTCGTAAGTCATGCAGCATGGTATAAATATGATAGCATAGTACAGTAAAGTGATCAATGAAAGGAAATAATTTTACATGCAAATAATTATGTTTCTTAAAGTAGAGAAGAACATGTATTACTCTAAGGATTGCTAACTAATGTATTACTCTGTTCGAATTTTTGTATTAGCCAAGAATAATTTTGTAATGTTAAGAGTAATAGTTGTTAAAGTGTAATGTAATGTGTGACAGATAGTCGGTTACAAGCATGGACAGATGTGCGGGAGCATTATCGTGATGCTGAATCCAGGTGTTCCCTCTTCGCAGTACAGAGCGTTTGTGGTGAACAACGATCCTGAGTCAGACAAGAATGGCTTTGTTGATGGTTTGTCCTAGTGGAATGAACTCCTCGTGGTGGACTCGCAATAAACTCTGAATATCACAATATACCGCCATCTTCGCCTTGCCTGTTCATCTGTTTGTGCGGAATGTCTATTTATTGATGGAACTTGGCGATTTTCAGTACGTATTTTCACTTAGGTTGTAGATCGTAGATGTAGCACAAAGATTGAAAATTTAATCGCCTGTAATGATTTTTCTAAGAGTGTACGGATCTGCATCTACCGTGTCGCTAAGATAATCAGTGATAACATTTGTTTCCTATTGTTGTTCTGTTGTCAGCGTCTTTGAAAACATGTGTCAATATATAAGTTGCATGGAGCGTGTTATGATACGTTCCATGTGAAATTCCAATTCGTTCCTCCATTTGGTCAAGAGTAAAGTAACGATCCTGATGAAAAATTTCACACACACAATTAATGATGTCCTCTCTTCGTGCCGCTGCTAGTCTACCCACACACTCATCGTCCTCCAAAGAATTTCGTCCCTATTTCAACCATCGATACCAATTGAAGACCACAGGAAAACATAGTGCAATGTCCAATTTTGGTCAAATTGAGATAAAAAGGCGCTGTTAGCTCTTTGAAGATCCTTTTTAACAACATTTTCATGCAAGGGAGAATTTTCATAGTCCGTCTACTGCAAGGAGATCTCTATTAGATATGCAATACTGTTTATGGACTTTTAAAACCCTTTCCTGTAAAATCAAGAAAATGGACAAAGCACATTCCTTTCTTGTAGTCTTTATTTGTAGATGCGCGCTTGGGACATGAATTTTTCTTGATAATTGTCACATTATCCTAACTGCTTCCCCAACTGGCTTGCTGAATTTAACACAGAACTTAATATTGACCCCTTCTTACAACTATAACATGTTGACGGCGAGGATATTTTTAAATCAATATTAAACCTGGAAAGCATATATTCTGTTATCAGAGTAGTTCTCGTACTGCCTCATTCCTCGTAAAGGCCAGGCATGCCCTGGTCTGCCTGCACACTGTTCTAACATGCGCTCTCTGCCCTCCGGCCTTTCGATCAGTAGTGCGTATATAACATTCATACCCACTTTCTCTATACTAATTGACTGTATTTTAAAATTAAATTTAACATATAATACACAGGAACTGGATTTTTTTCACTCCCTGAATAGCCGAGAAGCTTTGTAGCTTACATTTCGTCTTATTATTGTCAATTGTTAGATATAATTATAACTCTATAATAAGTTAATTTTGAAATAGTTCATAAATTGTGTATGTGCAAAATTCTATCAGCTTTTGGTGTGCGTGTAGAAGTGTGAACAACGCAAAATATAACTCACCTAGGATTCTGTATAATCGCCATCGGAATCGATGATCTCTTGCCATCTTCCTGGTAGGAGATGAATACCATGCCGATAAAAGTTCTGAGGTTTGGAGTGGAAGAACTATTGTTGAGGTTTGAATGTATTCACAGCCTCCACATTATCAAATAATTTCCGAGCGAAGGAGTTCTGTAAAGCGCGAAAGAGGTGGTAGTCTTTAGGGCCAAATCAGGACAATAGGGCGGGTGAGGTAAAAAACTTCTAACAAAAGTCCATAAATTTTTTACGAGTGATGACAGCAGCATGTAGCCTAGCGTTATCATGGTGACTGATACCTCCTTGGCGATTTACAAGAATCGTATTTCTGCTTGCAGTTGTCCAAATCTTGGCAGTTAAAGGTGGCATTAATAGTTTCATTAGATTCTAGAACCTCCAGTGAATTATACCTTTGGCATCCGACCAACACTTAACATCACTTTCTTGGGATTGAGTTCTGCTTTGGACGTCAATGGAGGCGTTTCAAAAACGCGACACATATTTCTTCGATGCTTCACATTCCGGTACAGAACCCACTTCTCATAACCTGTGACAATACGTGTCAAGAACATGTCATGTTTGTACCGGGAAATCAAAGAAACACAGGTCGCGACGCGCCTCTCTCATTAAGTTGCACACACTCGATAAGGAACTCAACGAAAGAACTTTGTGGTGAAGCCCAATGAGTCGAAATATATTTTAACTGTTATCTTGAATACCTGGAAAGTTTCTGCTAGTTTCTCTACGGTTGAATTCTAGCTGCTTCAAATGACTTGACCGAAAACACCGCGATCGATCCGGCTTGGTCGGTTGGTTCTGTTTGGAAAACAATAATGGACATCCAGAACATGATTGACCTTGGCAACTTCTAACTTTGTCCCTGAATTTTGGAAACCACCAACGGCATGTGCTTTGGTTAACAGCAGCTTTACCATTCAGTTGCGGAATGTTGTGGAGGGCTGCGGCCGCATTACGGCCTTTATCGAATTCAAACAGTAAACGGTGTTCGTTATCGTCTGTATTTCACCAACACAATACGTTTTCCATGTTTGCTCTTCCATACTCACTGTATATGTTTGTAGCTGCTTTTATGTTTCCTCGATTACGTCGCTAGGAATTCACGCACAGTCAGCGCCATCTATCAGATGCCAGTACTCGGTTAACATGTGACTTGTCAAAATGAGGTAGAAATTTTTCACTTACCTAACACATGATTTCAGTACACATCTTGTAAACTTAATGTTCACATCTTTCCCGAAAGTGTCTTTGTTTTATGCACTTGTATCTCTACGAATATTTTTTTCTATATGTTTTATACACATTTTGTTTGTCCTCTGTTTGATAAATCACGTTTACTCACTTTTACAGCGAACTTCTTGAAACATTTTCTGATAGAACGTGGGGATTGTATGATGAGTTCGTGACTCCGTTTTTTTAAGGGAAAACACTATTACTGAGATTATATGACTTCTATTCCCTCTGTAACAAACGTTTTCGTCATTTCTAGGAAACCAAAACAGGTTACTTACGCAATCCAACCTTTAAAAATAATTTATTTACATTTTTGCAAGTTTTTGTGCACATAAATAATAAAAAGTGGATTACTTGAGTGTAAAAAATGTACAAAATATATGTTTTACAGGGTAGTACAGAAATAAGGTACGAGGACCAATATGACCTAGGACCCAACATTGTACGCGTTTTAACATGTGTTAAATCCGATAGATTATTGTAGTTGAGTGTGTAGAAGATGTATAAAGAGTGTACTAAACAGAAGCCAGGAAACAAAATCACCAGTGCCGTAGAGTGGAACGTAAGTTGCTCGTATTGGTCTGTTGTAACATCAGGTATTAAGACGTATTAAAAAGTAAGTATTAAGACATAATCATATGTGTGAATAAATTAGCAAGTGATTGTTGTTACTAACAATTAGTATAGTTCTTTTAATTCCGTTAAAGGTTTCATGCCGTTTAACTCCGAATGCTTATTTTGTACATAATATTTCAACGTAGTACAAACCAAGGGTAATCAATAGGTATACGAAGAATGTTTGCGTTTGAGCAAACAAGATGTAGGGCCTATGCCCAAAATGCGATGTCTTATTTAAAGACAGTTTAAGTCTTTTGATTTGTTTTGTTTTTTATTGAAATCAACATTAACTTAAAGTTTACCATCAAACTTAAAATTAAGTTTAAAGCTTCGAAATATGTTATTGTAATTGTTTACTTAAATTAACATATTTTAGAATTTCTTTCGTGTGAGTTTTCTTCATATATACTAAAAAATCTACAATTTGTATTGTAAACCTCTTATCTGATTTACAAAACAAAATGCATACATAAAAATGTAGGCCATATTGAGCACTCCGTCACCCAATATGGCCTAGACGTCCCAATTGCATAAATAATTTCCTATGTCATTACTAATCAATACACTTCGTGAGTATTTTCAGGATTATTTCAAATAATAATTGTATCTTTTAACCTTTACAAACACTTAGAACTCATTTCAAAGCTTAGGTAGGTCATATTGGATCCCTGTAGTTTCTATCGAAGGATCTGATGTTAAAGTTTGTTAAAAATCAAAATGTCATTCATTTTGACTTATCATTGATATTGTAATCTCACTGGAAATAACATATCGTTTGATATCGGATCTTCAAAGTAATATTCTTCAATTTTCTGGATATAAAGTTTTGAAAATTAAAAGTTTTGGTTGAGCAATAATTAAAGCGTATGAGCTATACAGAGAAGCTTTGTGTTTGATATATTACAGGATGGATTTGTAAGACATAAATAAATCAGTCTGTTTGTGCAATAATACTATTGTGTTTGCACTGTTAGTATATCCACACGCATCAGTAATATGAGTTCCATTTGAAGTTTCAGTATTGAATAGGTAATTTACCTTCATATTCACTTTTATTATATTAAAAAAAAATCTCTTACGATTGATTATATTTCGTTCAATACCAACGCAGTAATTATCCTGGGATATTAGCGAGTATAACATGAGGTAGCCTAATGACTAACTCTAATGAAACACAGAGAGGTGATTTGAAGGAACGTTCCTGGATGTTTCATTGTTGAATTAGTATTTTTTTCTCTCTCTTTCGCGTATGCATTTACAAAATAATGGATGGTGCTGTCACTTGGTGTGAGAGGTCAGAAGATTCTAAATGGAAGCTGTCAAATAGTGCTCCTCTCTGATGAGATTGAATAAATATTTCACGTCCTCATTGGACGCCAACTGTCATCTGGTCTAGCTGTGATGCTATTTTTGGATAACGAGCTGAACTAACAGAGTTGGAAGACTTGTTACAATATAATACATTGGCATTTTACATATGTGTGCTCTTCATAAGATATGTATTAACTTTTCCTTGAAGCATAAGAAAGTGATTTCAGATGTATTAAAGAACATAGTGCATATAGTTACTCCAAACTTAACAAGTAAAATATGCACAGTCGATTCTAATGACATTTGGAGTAGATATACATAATTATGTTACGCATAAAATATAACAAAGTAATATTATCCAGATCCTGTACTCCTATGTTTACTGTCGTGGACTTAGAAACATTACTGGGTATGCACGTATCTAGAAGGTCTGCTGCCGAACATCGTGGCTGACATTTTCCAGAGGGTTTCCTGAGTTTCACTAAGCTAATACCACGATGCTACTTAAACTAAGGCCACAGTCAATACCTTCCCTATCCTTGTTTCCGGCAGGGTGCTGATCGAGCGATCTTATGTCGCAAATATGCGACGACTTCAGGCCATAGCTACAAATTTATTGCATAGAAAATAAAATTAAAACTAAAATTAATTAATACGTCACTAGAAATAAAAACTGACGTGTCTCATCTTTCTTAACTTTTTAGGAGAACCATTTTAATTTAGCACAGCGATACGTGGTGTGCCTACAAAGTTCGTTGAATGGTCCGATTTCTTTACATGGGCCAGGTGCGCGCGAATGCACGTGGCTATCCAGACACACGTCGAGCAACGTCACTTAGTGCGAAGTGACTATCAGGATAAACCCGTTGCCAGCAGTCGAAAGTAGTCAGTATGAAAGGTAAGTACACAGTACAATGGAGCAATGAGGGAACATGAAATTGTACTACAAATAGCAAAACAAACGAAACAAATTGGGGGATTATCCCTAGTACGCCCCTGATCTGGCACCTGCGGACTTCTTTCTCTGTCTCCGCATTGAGAAAGGCAATGAGGGCGCAAAGGCAATCCAAGAACATGTGATAGCGGTTCTCCGGTCGATTCCTAAAGATGCCTTTGTTGATAGCTTGCAGAAACTCTATGAACGTTACCGAAAGTGTGTTGTGAAGAATAGCGATTATTTTCAAGGTCAATAAAGGCAATTTTTTTGTATCTTCTGTTTTGTTTGTTTTCTGATACCATTCACCAAACATTTTAGACAGCACATACAATGTAACGGTGCAGTAGTATTTATATTTTGTATATCTCACAAACTATTGGTCATAGAGATACGACACTTGCCGACGTTACATATCTTCTTATGGGGAACACAGAGGTAGCCACAACTTGATCTTGTAATCTTTTAGATACGGCACTTTGTTTTCCCAGCGACGAGTAGTATTCACTACATTTCATGAATCATGAAGTTAAAAATTAGAAGAGCCTGTGTTGTAGTTTCAGAAGAATCAATCGGAAGTGTGATTATTTATGAAGCGGACATTTAAATTCCATCCACTTCATTCGTTCGTTAGAAAAACCGTTGATGGCGCAACAACACAAAAAGCTTAAATTTACAGACCGGAACAGAAAATCTATGGTTTGTAAACGGGAAGCAAAGTTTTACCACATATTTTGTCTATTTTATGCATTTATTTCAAAATATGTCTACGTTTAAAATAATTCGAAAACTAATTTTGTCTGGAATGTTTAAATTATTTATATATTACGATATTTCTCACAAAATGTGTGTTTTTTGTGCTAAAATAAAAGCTATTAATTTATGTAATATTAAATTTTGCGAATTAAATCATAACTGTGCTTCTTTCTCCTCTGTACACGTTTCCCTCTTACGTCTAGCTCTGTTGGAACAAAGTTTTGATGAGAATAAGAGAGACTGTAAGTCAGTTTGAAAATTCTTTCTAGTCAATTGACTATATTCAAGTGTGCCTACTTATTTCATGATAATTTAACTCATCATTGGTTAACAGTTATCACGTAAATTCCTTTTACTTGGGTCGTCAAAGACGAGAAGAGACCAACGGTCGACCATCCTTACTGGGGTTTTACCAGGATTTTTCTTCAGTCTCACCAGCTTGGGGTGCAACCTTCAGGTTAAACTCTGGACTACCCTTTCCTGCACCTTTTTCTCGACCAGAGCCATAGGTGTCTAAAGGCCATAAATTACTTTATTCAACGGGGAGAAAAAGCTTGGGAGGGAGGAAAATATTGATGTAAACAGACTTGTTTTCTGTTGATCCTGTTGAAGTATCTGGAACATACACAAGAGGAGGGGATAACAGATGTATGCACATTATTTTTAAATTAAGTACTATTGCACTACATAAGATAGACTTCCATGTATGAGTATTGCGTGAAGGATCATAAATACACAGGCAGCAACGTGGTGTACTAGCTTAAGACAATGCTTAAGATTCAGCCATGGTGAAATCGAGACGGTCCAAACTTTGTTGAAGGTCCACCTATCTTGACTCAAGCGAGATTTCCCAGATTTTTCTTGCTCCAGAAGCTGGGTGCCACTTGTAATAGATTCTCTGAACCATATCTTCAAAATCCCTTTATCCAGAAATTGTGCTCACATAGTCATCTTATAAGAAATCAGTCGTAGCTATTATAAACATGTTATTAGTTTAAAATAAATGAAGTTTAAAATTATCTTTTACATCTTGTTTTTAGCATCAACTATAAATATAAATTTACTTTCAATGGATTGCACTAGCAGCAGTGGTCTAAGTCATGTATGTCTTAGGGATAATGTGCTTTGCAAAACACCATTAGGATAAAGGAGTTGCGAAGGAATGGTCTGGGAGTACAGGTGAAAACTGTGAAAAATATCAGGATGACGAGGAGCAGGGCTCGAAGTATGTATCTTCCCAAACGAACCATGTGAACAGAATCACTAGACAAAGGAAGTTGGGTTTGTAAATTTAATTATTATCATTAACAAAATGAATAAATTAAATAGCAAAAAAAAAAAAAAAACTGAAGCCGCTTTATACAGAACTCCTCCGATTCAATAAAAAATTATCCAATACTTCCACAAAGCTATCGCTTACGTTTTCCTTCCGTGTCCGTTATTGAATTTCGTCCCTTTGCTGGAAATAATCTGATGATTCACGTTATTACTTTTGACGGGTTTCTCTCTCTTTGTTTATATCCTTTTCTAATATTTCATTTTCTTGCAGCCATCACAGCTGACACAAAGAATCAGCTGCTGAAAACAAAAAAGAAGACACGCCCCTCCGCCATGAAGAATGAGACATCGTAAGAACTGGACTTTTCTCTTGTCTAATGCGAGGAAAAATAGAATAGCGTTGAAGTGTACAGGATGATTCAGAAATATATGACAATATATAAAAAAATTGAACTTGCTCTATGGCTTACGGAACTCGCAAGTTCATCGTCGCAGTAGCAAAAGTTCACCATAGATTTCTGTTGGGGAGCAAGATCAAGACAGTTTTCATCACAAACACCCACTTCTCGAAGATCCCTTATAATATTATCCTCCCAACGTCATCTCGGTCTCCACAACAACAAAAATGGAACAAGGATGAATATTGTTTATGACGTTTTATCTGGACAAATAATGACGTAATTGATTTCAGTTTAGTAAATGACAAAGTTGTACTCCGATATATTTGGGTAATAGTTAGACAATTGAGAAGTGTGACTTAGAAAGGATTGCCACAAAAAAGATTTCATTGTAACGGGACTGAGAAAGAGCTGTAGACAAGTGTATGAATTTCTTGGAAGTTGCACTCCGCGATGATAAAGTTTACTCAAATATATTCTTTGGATACAGCTTCGATTGCTATTTGCAAAGTCAAGACGGTTTCAATTTTTGAGAACGTCGAGCTACCTCGGGGCACTGAGACCCTGAAACTACGCTATATTGACAAATATGAACATGATTAATTTTCAACCTTGTCCTGAATTATTGTCGTGGATTACTGAAACAATCTGTTTTTGCAGTAGACAAGAGAAAAAGTCCAGTCCTTGCTATGTCTCATTCTTCGTAGCGATCGGGCGTGCTACGTTTTCAACATTTAAATGACAGCGTATTTAGTACGTAGTAAATGACAGCGTAATGACAAGTAACAAACACAAAGTCTCCTAGAACAGAGTATTTTCATTACAAAATTGTTACCGGTACAACATTAGTCTGCATTTTAAAGATATTTTGTTCTTTGAAACACGCATGAAATAAGATAAAATTCTATATTTAGGAACTACTAAAGTTTATCTACAATTTAACATTAAGGAGTCGTTTTGATTATTCTTTCAATTTTTGGAGGTAAATTAAAATGTTTATATGCACTTCCCTTTTAACAAATGGTTTTCTAAAAGAAATATAAATTATACAAGATAAAAACTATCTTACTTCCGGTATAAATATCTTTGAGAACACTTTCAATAACTAATTCATAACTCTATCTACGATGTAACAAATGAATTGTTTCTTGTAGCCAAATAATTCCTTGCGTACACCTACTTGACGAATAAGAGCCCTTTTATGCATGCGACATTTATCGTTGTTTCGTCGACTACAAATATCCTTGGTATTTGTACGTCAACGGGAACACATGGTTGCTGCGGCAATCGTCGTGTCCTAGAGATCGTCGACGACAAAATGGCGCTCACGGTCCAAATCACAAATTTGCACGTTCCGTAATATTGTGTGCACATACTAACTTTCGATGCATGTAATACTAGAAAAGAACTCCGGAGAGGGATTAACAATTGGTGTTGACACCTGCCAAGTGTATGTAGAAGCGGAGATAATAAAACTACCTTGTCTCTATTAGAAGACCAGGTCTCCGATATAGGTCTTTTGGTGTGATCGCTTGTAAAGAAGTCAAAATATAATTGATAAATAAAATAATGTAATGTTTTACAACAACACCTCAAGCATCTTATGTACCTAAAATCTTTGGTTATATTTTCCTTATACTTTGATTAGCACAAAAAAATGCGTGTGGTCTGGCCAGGGATTCCACCAGGATTTTCAGTTTGGGGGTTGTAAAGTCTCAATTGGGAGGGTGTAAGTGGAGTTTTGCACGGTTTCTATCGAAGTTTGACTGCAAACAATTTAAATTTGGGGGCGTTGTCGAGAAATTTGGAGGTGATACCTCCCACAAGGGGGTCTGGCGGAATCCTTCGGTCTGGCCTTTCATACACTTAATGTCAGAAAAAGTTAATACGTTGAACTGATATATCCTAGCAGCTTTGTGGTTGACAAACACCGTGTGAGTGGGTTTTGTCGGGGTTCTCCCCTTTCCTCTCACTTTCTTCAATCCACCAATTCATTCATCATCATCCATCCGGCCTGAGCCAAAGCTGCCTAAAGGCTTTAAAAATTAAAATTCAAAGGAGAATAAACACTCAGCCGTCGTGGTCGAGTCGCAACGTCGCGGACTTCGTATCAGTAATGAGTAGGCGCGTGCGTTGTTACCCCACGGCCGACCATCTTGACTGAGGTTTGGTGAGTCCCCCCAGTTTTAGTTACCTCACAGTTATTGCCATTATTTGTTGTGGTGGAACTGAGAATCCCTGCACCAACTTTTGTCTAGCATGATCTTTTTCTGTATTTTATAATTAACTCAGAATTGATGGGATCTTGCAGAATTGATGCGATGAACGACCTTGTTTTCAGTCTTAGCACTGCAATTTGTCGATACGCAAAATAGATCGCGCGTCCTCTCCGAAGAGATACTGACAATACTGGCACAAAATGTTTGGACGAAGGACGAATGTTGCATGCATGAAAAAGTATCTCAAGCCTCGACGACATTTGTCATCAACGACACAACGACAAATGTCGCATGCATAAAAGGGCTCTAAGACACACCACATATATGTGTTTTTTTAGAACTTTTCAGATAAGACACAGAGAAATTAGCACAGTAAGTTACAAATCGAAGATAATAGAATAAACATCCTGATATTGACTATTTGTTTGACAATCTGCATTTGAAAATAAAATGGTTTAATACTACTCGATTTTCAATTAGTGGTTTGTTATTTTCAAAGTATGACAAATCCAATTTCTGGACTCGGTTTATAAAAAGAAAACATAGGATTTGGAATTTTTATTGTGCAAATCTTTCAATACAAACTCCTTGCACTGAGCATTCTCCTTCACCAAATCCATTCAGCGATTCTGCATGTGGAAGTACGTGCATAGGCCTGTGCAAATGATAAAATTACTTAACAAAAACAAAATGTTTCTTAAATATTACAATGAACAAGCATAAAGATGAGAGAAACACGGAAATATAAGAGTATACTAATTGATAAAATTTTAAATATTATCTCCTCTAATATATTACTGTTTCTTATTTCCTCTGTGTATGTTTTGCTTCCTCCATGGCCGTATTTCACGCATCTACGAGTAGTATTAACTCTATGAAAATGTAGATTCTAAATCTTTGTATTTAAATGAAAATATATAGTTTTCGATATGTACGACGGTAAGAAAATTATCCTTTATTTGTATTTTATTGTAAAAGAAAAGTGGAATTCAGCTTTGAAACTTACTGTATTGTGTTCAGAATTAATATAACAAAATGTACACATTAAATCCAAATTTAATTTGGTATGATGATATATAATCTCATATTCGTAATGTCAATATAAAAGCTGCCAATGTATCTAAATAATTAAATATGTTTCATGTAGTCATTTGTATTATTAAGTTAATTTTTAAGACCTTTAGAATTTAACGGAGGCCTGGGCATTGTTAGAATTATTATTACACGACAGTGTAACAATACTGTTAAGTAAATGCAACTCCTAGTAACGGAAATTTCTAAAGAGGAAATACAAGAATTGATGAGTACACAAAATGATTCCATTTGAGCATATAAGAATACATGAAATAGTAAAAAAGTTACGCGTTTTCCAGATTAATAGCAAAATGGTAAGTTTTAGCAAAGAAAATCTACAATTTATGTTGTAACTAATATATTTCATACGAATCATCTTGTAGCAATCAGACTAATGTTTATACTTAGACCAACATTACAAATGTTTATCTTCAAGCTTCATAAAACATTCAGGTTATGTGTGTGTGTTAATTCTCTTTGTGTTTATCTGTAGTTATATATATGATTATATGTATATGTGAATTCTCTTTGTGCTGAGCAATAGTTAGTCAATTCATGACGTGTCTCGAAAATGAAAAACAAGAGCTTTGATTTTGCGGTGATATTTAAACCATGAATTTTGGAGAGATACGGCCTCTAACACTGTAAACGGATTAAAATATTAGATAAAACCGATTCCTTGTCTTATCAAAGCTCACTGTAAGAATGACTAGTTTGAACTCAACATGAAATAATGCTGTGCTTCAGATTTTTAACTAAGAGCGGCAATTCCTGCTGTCACAAGGCGTTCTGACGTGTATTTGATCAAGAAGCACATTCTTGTTTTATCGTAGGTCCGTCATTTGTGCGCTTCAGAATATATACATATATATATATATTGTACATCCGATGTAAATTCGATAGTAGCTACGTTGAGAGTAAAGAACATCCAACGGTTTGCAATGGACCAACGAAGGCACTAACGGATGACGGACAGATGTTTCAAGGCTTAGAGCGACGCCTTCGTGCGTGTATACCTGTTATCACGAACTATATTAATAAGACAAGCTTATGAAAAGAATTACAAGCATATTTCTTTAGTAACATTAACTCACGAATAGAATTTAGAAATTGTCATGAAAAACTCGCCAATAGTCACATATCTATTATAGTTGTTTTCTCGGGATTCGATCGTTTCTCCCATTTTTTTTAATCCATCAATTCTCCCATCATCATCAATCTGGTCTAGCCAAAGTTGCCTAAAGACCTTAAAATAAATTTAAATTCAATCTATTATAGTCATTATATTGGAAAGCGATTCCACGCGTCACGCAATAATATTTAGAATACACTTTTCGACGTTAACTGACTTATAACTTCTGTTATAATTGCAGTAAAGTCGATTTCAGCATACTGTTGGATAGAGGAGACATTGAAGAATATATTTCCGGTCAAAGAACACGCAAACAATAAGAATACTATTATATTATTTAATCTTAAAGTTGTCGTCACGCAATGACGTTTTTGTAACTCGCACTTTCAGTCTGACATACATTTCCCCCAAATTCTCTGAAAGTATGGAACCCCCACCAAAGTTGAAAAACACACATTCAAGATGAACGTCCTAAGTTTAATTTCCATAAAAAGAATCCAGAATATATTAATATAATAAGCGTATAGGAGGAAAACCACAGTGTCATGCACTGACATCTGTGAATTATTAGATGAATTTACCTTGTAAGTATTGCTATATTTTTGTACATTCTGATAGAAATAAACTGACGGACTCAATTACAGATCCTAGATAAAATATAACTATAAAATATCATGCGTAA
The DNA here is from genome assembly GCA_022664845.1 of Lepisma saccharinum. Classification (NCBI taxonomy): domain Eukaryota; kingdom Metazoa; phylum Arthropoda; class Insecta; order Zygentoma; family Lepismatidae; genus Lepisma; species Lepisma saccharinum. Next base: position 15,764 of record JAGDQP010007321.1, on the reverse strand, counting down.
ACAAAATTTTTATGTTCCAAAAGTTAAAAATTTTGAATCAATATTAGAGCAATTCTACGAAAAAGTGATATCCTGTAATAAAAATTGAAACACAGTGAACATTTCGTAGATTAGTGCAATCAGCTCTTGGATGGTACCCAGAGCCGCAAGTACAAGAGAGCAAAGAGTGCACGTGCCTCCCAGGAATTCCGCCAGAATTTTCAGTTTGGGAGTGTAAAGCAAAAAAATGGAGGGTGTAAGTACAGTTTTGCACAGTTTCTATCGTTTTCGACCGTAAACATTTTTAAGTTGAGGGTGCGCTCGAGGATTATGGGGTGGCATCCACACATTGGAGTCTGGATGCTGCAAATCCGCCCCCAAACACCGGACTGGATGCGCCAAATGAAGATAACGAAGGTGCGTTGTACATTTTTGGCTCCATTTGGGGCACCAAAATCGGATATTGCTCCGCTAACAAAAATACAAGCTGCAGCCTGGGTATATAATGTGTGTTTACTGACAATACTTTTAACAAGTCTTAGTACAAATTGATAGTGAGCTTCTGTTGTTGGATTACTTAAAAGGTTAAAAAAGCTACGATGTTATTAATTCTAATTATTAGTTATAGAACTAAAAATGTTGGAATGCAAAATTAAAAAAAAGCTATACATATTAAGCCTTTTTCTTTTATGTATTGACATAAATGAATGATCTATTTCTGTCTAGTCTTATTTACGGCCTGGCAAGTATTATAATATAAACTCGATTGCATGATTATGTCAGGCTCTTTTTATCTTCATATATGCTGTTACTATCTACAACTTGATCTTCTTTTAATGAAAATTAAACGTCAAACATTCCCCTATTAAGTAGTACATTAAAGAGGTTTATTGGGCCCATGCTTACAGAGAATTTGGGAAATATATATCAAAGTGTAAGTGCTGGCTGTGAAAATGTCAGTGTGTGACGGCAATTTTAATATTATTTAATAAATAGTGTTTTTAATATATACGTGTTATTTAATGGAGAACGTGATCCTCAGTACTTCTGCTAGCATATGATATGTCCAATTTGTATTTTTTTATCCTCTCGGAGATACACCGCAGTTACAGTCGAAAAGTATATTCTGAATGCCATTTTGTAACGCTTGGAATTACTCGTTAATGTTTTACACAAAATTTATTGTAATGAGGAAAAACGTTTGGAATACTTTCTGTTCATCATTTGACTCTAATGCATCACATGAAAGCACTTTACTTTTCACCAAATATTCTGCAGTATACAGTACTTTTCATAGTACATTGGAAGTAGCACACTCACCATAATCTGAGAGCGTTATACACTGACCATACTATATTAATGATTTACACAAAAACTATTGTGATTAGAAAAATAATTCCAAATACATTTTATTCAACATTTGACCCTAAAACACCATACAAAAGCAATTTACTTTCATCAAGTATTCTGCAGTGTATAGTACTTTTTATATGTGGAGCGTCAAGCACTGACATAATTATGTAGTCGACGATTTTTATAATGCCAGGCAGTTAGGACGATTAAAAAACAAACAAATAGTTTATGTCAACATAGAAAAGAACAAAGTTTCATTTACATTTTTTTAAGTTTTAAATTCGTACATTTTTACCTGAATAATAAACAGTTAAAATGAAGTAAAATTGTAGCTATTTTCGTGCATTTTTAATAACCCCAAAACAGAAACGAATTACGCCATTTTCATTTGTTTATTTAAACATGAATCGTATACCTTCTAAGAATCGATTGCGCCAATTAAAATAAATCCACGATACGTTTCAATGTTTACCATCGGGTATGGCATATTCGTGGAATTGCTCTGGAATAAGCAGAAGTGCAAGTTTTCGGTTACAATTTCATTATGTCTGTTTACCATGAACCTAATTCATCTCGTATAAGCTAAGGAATTTCTTTGGAATGCTGATGTTTTACGGTACTATATGAAATCACTAAATAGAACCATTGTTCTTAATTTAGTATTCAATTTTGTAACAGTAACCTTAAACTTCTTGATAATGGCGCATTAATACAAACTTAAAAGTATTTATAGTTGTACTAAACCTTTGTGGTTCTAAATACGTTGAACAGACGCGTGACCTAATTTCGATTGTTACAGCATTTACTATGGAGAAATTTAAGCTAATAAAGCAATATGCCCTAATAAAGAAGAAATATTGCCTTAAAATTATCCAGCTTACGGTTTCCTCAAAGAGCAGACAACGAGGAGCGATTCCGATTCGTGACACAATAAACCTTGTTAGGAACTGAAATGAAATCCTTTCTTTGTCTTGAAAAATATTGTTTTTTTTTAAGAATAAATAAAAAGAAGACAAGGCGATTTTCCTAATACGATGACAAGCTTCTATCCGAAATACTAGTGTTGGTGTGGAACACTGAAGAAATGCCCATTTATGTTAACTCCAATTACATCGTGGCATACTTACGACCAGCTCGTTTTCACAGAAGTGTTAAACAGCTAATTTCAATCTGGCACACTAAAAGGGCTAGGGTGACAAGTGTCTTGTGTTTAGAAGAGTGTGTGCAAAAGAGTGTAGAAGATCTAAGGATCGATTTTTTTGTTTCGAAAATCGATATCCCCATGCGAGAAAAATTGTGGCTTGGTATCGTAATGACAAAGGTTACATTTTGGAGACTGTGTCAAGAGCATCAGGTTGCACATTTGTTCCAAAATTTTCCAAAATTGGCAAACATCTTATTTTTGTTTTTCGACTTACCCAACAACACAATAATTTTTCTGTGGATGTTACTGGGAAGCACCGAGGGCATGTTAAAACACAAATTAACAAATATTTGACCTGTCCGTCCAACGCAGATACCTATTTTAAGCCCAAAAGTGGTATTTTCCAGAGCAAACTGTAACAAAATTTTTGGTCAAGTCTCCAAGATGGAAGACTTATTGACACTTCTTGTATTTATTCATTGCTAAAAATGTTCTCGTTCACCTGCTTTATCCTTCAGAATACGCCAGCGATCATCTGGCAAACGTGAAAATATTTATAAGGATTTTTTTACTTGTAACTCTTTAAGAGACAAGAACAAACGATTATTTTATTTATTTATTTTAATTATAATTTCTTAAAATAAAGCGGAACTAAAAGGTTGGGAAATTCGTTAATTCGTTATTCTTTCCAGACCTGGAATATTTACTGATCTATGTATGTACAACAATTCGTTAACCCGCGTCTCTTAAAGGCTGATATTCTACTGTCAGACAATCGCAAGTAAGCTAATTAAGCAATAGCTGTGTCCTTCGAGTATTTCGCAAGTGGTTTGAATTATTCTCAAATCTCAAATCGTTCAGTTTTACGTTGTTTTCGTTTTTCAATTATCTACTGTGCATGTCTAATCATGCGTTTTGTAAGTGCATTAGTTTTATAAACGGTGACAAGTTCAGTAATGAAGCTATTCTCCCAATATCGTTGGACAGAAAGTTGAACAACTCTAGCAAAAAGTAACACTCACGATCAATGAACAGAAGATCCAAGACAGCAATGTCAGGTTGAGTAAACAAATTCAAAATTTATATAAGTAATTTGGCAGAGATAAGAGTAAATTAAAGTGCCGGGAACATTCCTAGCAAAACCAAAGTACCTTTTTGTAAGTGCAGAAATAATTCCACAAGTGTACGATCGGAAAAAGTTTTGCCCATGGGCGCGAAAATCTTTGAGACCAAAGAGATATCAGGAAAAATTACGGGCACGGAGTTTATGTTCGTACTACTAGCCAGATTAAAAATGGGGTAAATAGTCTCTTGAAAGAAACGGATAATCTACGAAAACGCTTCAATCCAGAGGAGTGTTTCGTTAACTGAAGAAGAGGTTTCCTAAGAGAGCACACGAAAATCGCCCTCTCACAACTTGAACATGGGTACCTGAACGTACCGCTGCGCGTCTAAGATCTGCTCTCCTCACCGATACGTCGAAGTCCAATTGTGAAAAGCTGAACACTTTGTGTTGAACGGCAGAATATTCCCCAAAGGGTCGCACAAACCATATCTATCTACAAGAGCAATTCCCAAGGCATCAGAACACAAGTTTCTGCTAAAGCAACTCAATTTCAATGTTGCAGATTACACCGAAATGATTTCCTGGGATCAATGCATTACAACAGTGCTCCTATCAACCGATAGCTTTCTCAGGATTACCTACATCAGCTAACAACAAATGACGATGAACCCTCTCAAACATCTACATTCATTTCCTGTCACGCTATGCTACAACCAGGTATTTAAAGATGAGTTAAGGAAGATCGTGATCATCTTTGGCGAAGAATTCGTAGCGACTGTTGTACTAGGACAAAGCTCCTAGGGCCAACTAGGTTGCCTTGTAGATTAGGCGTTAGGACAGCGACTCGAACGTCGCGGGTTAAAATCCTGCCAGTGGCATGGATGTTTGTGGATTCTAACTAGCAGTGTCTTTGCATTATATAATTGTGACAGGCCAGTGTCTAAAGTTACGAGAATGGCTAATACAAAATAAGGTTTACCAAAGTTTTACCAAGCTCCTAGAAAGAGAACTAAATCCAAACTTTGAAGCAAAGTCCGCTTTCAAAGCAGGCTTAAATCCTGTTCCTAAAGAGGTAGAGTACCAGCGTGCTTTCATCACTTTCAAAAAAGTCACTTGTCATTTAGGCAAACTGTCCTCGTCCATTGTAGTAAAATGGCACTTTCTCGAGCAAAATAGGACAGGTTTTGGTTTTCAGCAATGTAAGAATTGGTGTATCTAGAATGGCCGGACAGGTTAAATATTTGTTAATTTGTGTTCTAACATGATATTCGTGCACCCAAGTAATTGTCAAAAAAGTGTCTTGATTGGTGGGTCAGAAAAGTAAAATTTGTGTCCAATCTTGCAAACTTTGGATCAATGCCCAACCTGATGCAGTTAAGTAAGAGCTCTCATATTTTAACCTTATCATTATGATACCGAATCACAATTTTGCTGAATGTGGGATATCACTCTTAGACAAAATTGTTTTCGATCCACCCAACTGTACACTTGTGTGGTCGATACGGCAGGGTGGAGGATAGCGGAAGTATGTCAAAAGCTAATGATCTCGACGACGATGATTTTTCAGGAAACAAAACAACATCAATTAGACACAGTTATGGAGATAGCAGTACTATACAGATAAAAACAAAGGAGCATGCACCGAATCATCATAATCATACAAATAATGGTTTTCTCGATAGCTGCTGAAGTGCGCTTCTCCCCATAGGATCGCCGGAATCACTAAATATTGGTCATCAAGAACTATACTCGAAGGAACACACATGGTTATACAGCTGTAGTGAATCTGCTCATATAAGTCAAGAAATGCTTGTCTGTACCTGCAATGGTGCATGTATCACACAGGGTGGGCTCTAAAGCTCTTCACATGTGTCATTTTCTATGATCAATCATACTTTATACACGATACCAGGCAGAATGCGCGTGTGGCGGACCAGGGTACAGTTGTACTATTGTGAACATCTGCAGCTCACTGTGACATCATGAAGCCAATTCCAATCCCTAGTATTACCTAGTTTCGAATTTTGTCGCACTTGCCTACGTCATTGCGGTAGACATCATCAGATCCTCAAGGATGTGAATTCGATGATGTGAACAATGTTTCCTGTTGTTAGTGCAATTTATCAAAAATACATTTTTAAATGGGGTAACAATTTTAAATCATAGTTTGAGGAGCATATTCATCTTCACGACTTAGAGTATAAGTAAAAACTTTCAATGCTACACATGGAATTTTTTATAGGGTAACAGTAACACAAGGTCTTATAGATTTGTTTCGAGTACCAGTTCAATTAACTGGTTTCTTTTCCCAATAGATGGAGTTGCTTTAAACAAATGTTTAATTTAAAGTCAATGTGAAGTGAAAACTTAGACAGATTATAGTGAAATGTAGGTGCGGTTGAATTTACTGTGAATCTTGCTTTTTACATTTAAGCGTCACTAAATATAACTACAATGCTACCTTCGTGTGAAAGTTATGAGTAAGTGCAGGAAAGCCTAAAAATGAAGAACTTTGATAAATTCACTTTTTGAGTAATTACCACGGTGAGTCATATGTTTGTAGCGTTTTCATGGATAATGTGCAGCACCCGCCTCCCCTGTACCACATAAGCCTATTCGGTGAAGTTCATCCCATCAACTGTATGGTCCTTCTCCAACGTTCCACCAGTGACACAAGCCCCTGACGATACCAGGCTGCAGGCTTTGAAGCAAAGAACTCAGTAATGCCAGTTGTCACATCATCCATGGAATGGAATTGTCTGCCCCGCAGGAGGTGTGCCATTAAACGAAACAGATGAAAATCAGATGGCGCAAGGTCGGGACTGTAGGGGTGTGTGTGGTAAAATGTCCACGCCATCCATGTTCTCAATGTCCTGGCGGACTCGTCTTGATCTGTGGTATGGAGTGTTGTTAAATTGGAGGAGCAGTCGCTTTCGGTTCACCAGTGCTGGATACCGACGGCGCACAATGTCGTATATCCGTTGCAGCTGTTCAGCATACAATGTCCCATCTACGGAACGACCATGTGGAACAAGCTCTCAGTGCATCGGACCTTCGAAATTCCAGTACACACACAGCATTGTCTTCTCTTCAAACCGCCCTCTTTGAACCACTTGCTGCGCCTCGGTACCTGGTCGAATCCATTGTTTCCCGGTGTCAGGATAACTAAGAAAGATCCACTTTTCATCGTTCGTGATGATCCGCCGCCAAAACCTGTCGTCAGTTGGGTTTCGAAGCAATTCTTCACACGTTGGTGAGCTTGAGCGGGAGTCAAATCATGGGGAACCATTCTCGGTTGCCTGGAGCGAAACCAAAGTTGATGCAGATGACGAACGACACTGGTTTGTGATGTCTGGACCTCATCTGCCAGTTGACGGGTACTGGTTCCTGGGTTTCCTTCAACAGCGTTCAGGAGGGCGTTCACTCTTGGGCTTGTCATTGAGACTGGTGTCACCAGACCGAAAACGTTGAAACCACTTTCTAGCTGTGGACGAGTGGACAGTACCTTCACCTTCTACAAATTTCCTTAGCTTCTGCTGCTGCATTCTACCCCTTTTTCGAGTAATGGCGCAGAAGCACATGACACACAAGTTTCTCTTCAGCCATTGTCCTGCCAACTATGTATTCAACGCGTAGTTCCTCCAAGACACCGTTAGCGCTGTGATCAGATAGACACGTGACACGCTTTCTGCCACCACCACCTTCACCTGTTCTACACGTTGCACATAGTTTTCCGGCATCGAGTAGGCGGGGCCACCCAACGCTACGAACATATGACTCACCCTGATACTTTTAGCTTCATCTTCCTTTGTTCCATAGGAGCTTACTTATGGAATTCAGACGAATACGTGTTATACTTCTAGTGAAAGAAAAATATTTCAGTAATGGAATAATGCTCGAAAATATCTTCCATGCTTCAACAGTCTTGGTTTTACAAGAAATAGCCTGAAGTAATAATTGTAATTTTGCTCATAATAATACGGAATATTTTCTGAAAAAACAAATACTTTTTACTGCTCAAGGACATGTTCTCGTTCGAAACTACTGAAAGTTTGTTTCTGATTATATTTATGTAAATTTATTTCAGTTTTTTTAAAGAAGAATAAATAAAAGTTCATACACTGCGATAATTTGCAAGTAGTTTATTAACATATTGCTTGTGAATTTATATTAGCTTTATTACTGAAAAATATAATACGGTAATTTTCTGTCTTAGTATTATGGTAAGTTATGCACACTACGTATTTTCTAAGAACCCAAAACTGTTTTCCAACTATTACTCATGCAGATAATAGTATAATTTTGCCTGTATACTTAAGTTGAATTTCATTAAAATGCCAAAAATATATTTAAGCGTCATTGGCAGAGATAACGTAACACGGACTCTAAAGCTAATTAATATTTAAACTATTTTGCTTTCATTCAGCATAAATTAGAAATAATTGCATTACGACTTTTCGAAATCGAAATAGGGAGACCAAGACTTTTGAATAACAATAACAACAGCTTTTTAACGTTGGTAAGTTATATGTTTATTTCAGAAGTATAAAACTGTTAGCTTCTTGCGTACTACACGAGGACCCTGTGATACCAGTATCACATAGAAGATCTCAATAACACTCAGTATTGCAGTGTTAAAACGAAACTGTGTGTCTGAAAATACGCTTACGCTCTATATTGATCTAAACAACTGAAACCAAAGTCTAACATTTTCTATTTTACGACAAGGAAACAAACATAAATGGAAACATACTTTGTATAGAATTGTTTGGTTAGGTTCATCGGAGATCATCTACCAAGCACTAATGAACTAAGTGTCAAAGGAACCAGCTGACCTACTACTACATACACTACTGTGAAAAGACGACACCAAGAAAGTACCAAATTCATCAGCTTACGTGGCAATTGCATAGAAGCCACAGACTTGATTTATCAGTGTGATGAACCACATCAGGAGTTGCTACCTAAAAGAAGAACATACACAACCGATGAGACATATTTTTATGTTACTTTGATAAATCTGTATTTGTTCCTTTCAGTCGCTACAAAGTCCCTATGTTTTAGATGTTTACATATCAGTGTTTAGTCAAACATGGCTTGTGTTCAAAACTTTTCTGCCCAAATTGCTACAATGAACGGTTAATATTATATTCTTCAACTTGAATCTTCCTGAAAATATGTAATTGGGAATACATAATGAATCATGAGGTAATAAATAGAAACCCTGATTGATAATTGTAAAACAATATGTCCATCTACACTTTAGACTTGCATGTATTATTGTTATGTTATGAAATAATATGAATATTAATTTCGCATACGTTTTATGCATGTTGTAAACAATACATAGAAAGGCTGTATTATATATACTTGATTTGTTGATTTGCATTTCTTGTCAATCTCTTTTTCTAACAATATGTTGCTAAATAGTCATGGAATTTGAAACCAACTACTTCGATTTTAACATGCAAAAAATAATTTATATTTCATTACTTATTGAATTGGAAATTAATCTAAACAGAAGACAACAATATGAAAAAACTTGTTATATAACTGAGAAAGATATGAATATGTTTTTAGTCATGATGGTACAAAAAATTATTGAGCATCTCGTGTTACAATATTTTCTTTATACCGAAGTTGAATGTGATCTATAAATATGCAATATTTGTATCAGATGAGTAGATAATGTTCACCATTCAAGTTTGTTGGTATAAATCTAAATACGACACTTTATGTAAGGAGAGCTTAGTAAATAAGAATATCTGACATATTCAAGTATTTCAACTTTCTAAAATAGATGGAAATTTTCATAACTTCGAGTAATTGTCTTTTCAAGTAATTGTCCTTGATTAATGTTTTCTCTTGTGTTCTCCTTTATGAAAGAAACCAGAAATCATAAACAGCAATACGGTTTCGAGCAAAAGAATCATAGCTATGTATATGGAAGAGGAAACAAAATCATTGTGGTTCCCTTTCATTAGTAACCTTGTTTTGACAATAACATATAACGAGCTCAGTCATATGACCTCGACCGATCCTGAACATATATTAAACGACTAGGATAAATTATCTATTAAATGTTAATGAGATGATTCTGTGACTGCAAGAGATTGATGTCTATTAATGACGATAAAATAAAAGATGTACCTCTTAATTCACCTTGTATTAATAAATATCAACTAAGTCTCAAGCAATGTTATCTCAATATTACGATTACCACAAAACTTCAAACTTTTATTGATGAAACGACTACTGACGTAGAAGGGGATAAAATAACGTTACATGAAGAATATGAGGACCAGTTTTCCTTTTCAAAATAATGCAACAACTACTTGAATAACCATGGATATGAGACGGAAATATTACACTGGTTGCAATAAATCCAAAAGATTATTGTCAACTTCGAAGAACTTGAAATCACTTCTTAATATAAAAATGTCATATTGCTCATAGAGACGAAACAAAAGATGGTCTTGATGGCCACAGCTTTCAACTTCTATTAAATATCAAACTTAACGAAAACAAGATATACATAATACATTAGTTTAACCCAGATCATTCTAAGTTCTTAAATTTTTTTGTTACGAAGATAACTAAAATGTGTTGTTTCTCTGAACATTAAGGGTACTGACACAAAGAAAATTAAACGCCTGTATATTGAATTTTGGCTGTCATTACTAAACAAAATGTTTATATGGAGCTTCGTTATTCTGATTCGGAAAACTTCTATGATGCTATTTGAAATATCGATTACTAAATTAAACAATAGTTTTAGAATGTGTAAAAACCACATTATTGAATGGATTGTTAAAATAAAATAAAGCTAAAATTTTAATGTTAACTATCCACAACTAATGTAGATATGAAATAAGTTAAGTCACATTCTCCAAGCAATATAAATAACAAATCATGATTTTACGAACCTGAGATTTAAATTATATTTGGAATTTTATAACGATATTTAACTTGATTTTCGGAAGGAACTCTGAACTTACGAACACAATTTGCATAACATTAATTCAATAACATAAAAATTACGTATTTCGTATTTTCTGTGTAGGATATAAGACCTGGAATTAAGGGTCTAAATCATTCGTTAAGATAGTAATGAAGAGGATTGGGATAATTTTAGGACGTCAAATTTGCCTTGAAGCACCTGCTGCTTTCGAGTGAACGGTAATGTTTATAATGGACTTTAAGATAAGAATCTATGTGCAGTTCTTATCCAAACTCCATTATGTATATGATGATTAATTATATACTCATTATAATGTTTAATTTCTAGAAAACATGAAATTAATCTACAGGCTTCCTTCCATTTTTCCTTTACAGAATGCTTCCAATTGAATAAGTTTTATACTTATCCATATCTAACTTTCTATTAGATTAAGATATTTTATCAAATTTATTCTTAAATGTCTAATATAAAATATATTTTGGATTTGATTTTATAGACATTCATAGCTTGTTTTTTTAAATATTAAACAGCCAAATTGTTTTCAAATTGAACAAAAGTTATCATGATCGTTCACCATTTTTCTTTTAGAGGCAAAGAGGCCTTTAATGCTTGAGTTGCTGTTATAGAAAGTTGAGCTCCTGCGTAGTTGATGAGTTTCCTTGTAACTGCATCATAGAAACATGGAATAGAGCTTATGTGTGGTATTCTACAATGGGAAGATGAAACTTTTACAAGATGTGGAGTGGTAAATCTGCATGAAATAATTTTAATGATCAAAGGGTAAATCATGTAGAAGGTAGAATATAGATGTAGTCTGCAAATGCCAATAGAAACTAAAAGGAAATAGAATCGAAATCTTGGAAATTTTGTCATTTACAAACAGAAAAGCTTAAATAATAATATATTTATTTTAAACTTACAAATATGTCAGATTTAATTGCAGTTTTAACATAGAACGAAATTATAATATACAAGTCGTATTCTTAATATTACTTTCAATTTCCAGTTATATTCATTTACATCTGTAAATTTTTAGAAATTGTGTTTACTTCAATTACAAGAAACACTTTCTTTAACCAAAAACACAATTTTATTTTTTATTTGCAGAGCATGGACATATGTAGATTACACTATCTTTCTATTCGGAACTATGATTGTTGAAAGTGTCGATAGCTATTTCAATACACCGAATCTTTAAAAATGTAAACTAAAAAAAAAAAAAAAAAAATTTAAATGTATATGAAAAGGAAGACATACGAGATGGCAGTATGTAAAATACATTACAACTATATAATTTAAAATTTGTCATTTTTATTTTGATCTTTTAAGCTTTTTTTAACCCTTTACACGATACATATTCTTCAATATTTTTGTTTTTATATTTATTCCATTATTGATCACTCTTCTGGTTTCCGTTTTATTCTTTCACTTAATTCAAATTATTCACTAGATGGTTTGATGAAACATTAAATTCTTCATTTATATCTTATAAATGTCAGTGTACCGCTAGAAAGCAGATCCATTGGAAACACATTTGATTCAACCAAAAATATATTAATATAGTGTTCAATTTCACAGAGAACTGTCTCAAAAGGATTACCTTGAAAGCATCTGTCTCCCATTTGGTTAATATTCTCCCATCATAAGATTAATTATGATAGAAACGACAAAGCAATGACTCTTGTGTAATTACAGCTTTCCGGAAAATTAATTCACTTAATTGCATTGTTTGTTCTAAAATCCTATAATGTACTTCGTTCATTCGCCATTATCCGGATTTCTCTTTAGTTTCCTATCACCTGATATCAAGCGCCATTTATACATAATTTGAATTTATCTTAATGTTTATTCTATTATAAAAGATAATTAGAATCTATTTGTAATTTTCTGTCTTCTTAAAAGACCCGATGCTCTCAAACCTAGTTTAAGGCAAAGTAATTAGTAACATGCTGTTTGTAAACAGATTTTTGTTACATCGATATGCATAACCATTTAGTTTCTATGTGCACTGTATTTTCTAACATGTATGTCAATTTACTTACATTCATTTTATTATTTTCTTCTTCCCGTCCTTATATTGAGACAGCTATTTTCAAATTTCAAATTTTAACTTAATTCGTATGTGTGTTTATTTCTAATATATCATTCCATCGAATTCGTTATCAAGGACTTTTCCATCGAAAAAAATAACTGTTAAGTAGGGTAAAGTTCCATAATTTGTACCGGCATGTAAATTGAACCACTCGTTTATTTGGCAAGCCGTTGCTAGCTGTATTGCATTAAGTGCAAAGAAACGAAGATTGAAGGTATGATCCATTATTATGCTTGGTTTCATACTAAATACCTGAAAATAAGTGCAAAAGGAAAAGATTTTATTGTAGTGAGCGTAGAAGTAAATAAAAATGAATGATGCTTCAAATAATGTATTGTGTTAAATAAACCCTAGTTTTGTTTCTGCAAGAAAGGCTAAAATTGCCAAAATTCCCAAATGTATCACACGCTATGATATAAATACATAAACGTTGCAGATGGTCAGGCAAGTGTACGGTGACAACGCCCTGGGCCGCAGTGCTGTGTTTAAGTGGCACCAACGTTTTGCGGAGGGGAGAATCAGTTTAGAGGATGATGAACGTACTCGTCGGCCAACAACAGTCCGAACTAAACGCAAGATTGAAGATGTTACAATGGTGGTGCGCGCTAACCGTTCTCAGTCGGTAGACGACATTGCAGCAGCAGTACGGATCAGCCATGCTACGTGTCAAAAATTCTGACGGATGACTTGAACATGTCGCGTGTCACCCAGCACTGTGTGCCACGCATTCTGACACAAGACCAACGTGAAGAGAGGATTACCATTTGCGGTGGCCTGATCAGTAGTGCTGACGCTGATGGAACGTTCCTGAGCCGGATAATAACAGGAGATGAAACATGGTGTTTCCTGTACGATCCACAACTAACGAGACAAGCAGCAACCTGGAAATCGCCATCATCTCCAAAACGCAAAAACCCGAGACAAGACAGGTCACAAGGGAAAGTGATGCTTGAACTATTTCTCGACTCGCAGAGTGTTGTCCACATGGAATTCATCCCACAAGGAGCAACTGTCGACAAAACGAGCTATAAGGAGATTCTTCGCCGCCTACGCGAGTCAATACGTCGTAAGCGTCCTGAACTTTGGCGCAGGAAGAACTGGATGTGGATGCACGACAACGCTCCTGCACATCGCTCTGTCCTTGCCCAGGAGGAGCTGGTAAGGCAACCGATCACCGTTTTGCTACATCCTCCATACTCACCTGATCTCGAACCATGTGATTTCGATTCCTTTCCCCGCTTGAAAGCTAAGTTATGTGGACGTCGGTTTCATTCTTCCGAGGAGATCATCACAGCCACAAAGGATGCCCTACGAGAGATGTCTGCTAACGCCAACATTTTTGAATCATGTTTCCAACGGCTCTTTCGTTGGCAGACGTGCATCGCTGCCAACGGTGACTATTTTGAAGGTCAGTGTGGATCTGTGTAAGTGTGTGTGTGGACGTTTACGCCGAGCACAGCAACAATGACCACATCTGGGTTCTACTGGTTACCTATATTCTAGGTGCCAGTTCACGAATTTATTGACTGTACTGGTGTATATCTATATCTATATCTATATCTATATCTATATCTATATCTATATCTATATCTATCTATCTAAATTCAAACCAACAACAGAAATTCGAAATTGTTCCGTGAATAATTTTGTTACGAGGTCAAGTAAGAACATAATACTATTATATTATTTTCAAGTTTCGCTGACATGAAATTGTAATTTGAACAGCTAGACACGCATCTTTTCAGTTATTAACTACACTAGTAAGGTATCCGGTAATGTTTCTTCTTTGGCAATACCTATCTCATTTAAACAGAATATAATCATGTTATTTTCAAACTTGACTTCGTTTTTATTTCAGAAGTATCTAACGAGATTCGTTCAAGACATAGTTGATCATTGATTTTGTTGGAGGCACAGATTCTATTCTTTGTTCAGTAGAACTATATGTGCAAGAACCGACCTAGAGAACGTGATATGGAGTAAGAAAATGCTCAATAGTCAATCATCTAACAGTGTTTCCTCTTATCAATTAGTTCTTACTTTAATTGGAAAAATTAATTTTATCATATTTTCTAACAGCACTACATTTATTAAGTGCTCAAAGCATTTTTCTTATTTTGAATTTAAGCTTTTATTGCTTAAGTGGAAAATAAATCCTGAGCTAAGAAATGTTTTCATATTTCAAATACCAAGTGTGAAGTCAAACATTTGAGAATTTTCAGACCAGTAAACTTCCAGTCAGAGAGATAAACGCTTGGTAGTGTTATCTCATCGATCTTCTTCCACCGACAAGCAATTTTTCATTTCTTCTCGTCTTTGACTGCATGAATGCGTGTCAAGTAGCAGACACCTTAAATTAATTGACATGAATCTTCTCCGTCACTTTCCTCAGCGGGAAAGTCATTCTTTGCTTGCAAATGTTCAGCGAAAGGAGAGAAATATATGTGTGGATCATACTCAAGCATGATTTATCATAACACTTGCGTCAGAATTAAAGTATGGACTGTAGTACTGAGTAAAAGGACTATCCTTGCAAGAAAACTTCACTAACTTGAGGGCTTCTTAATTATAATATATTGTTAGAAGTTATAAATTAATCAACTTAAAAGTGTCGCCAGTTCTACGATATTTTCGACTGAGAATGTATTTCCTCTATCATCTAATTATGAGGAAAAGTGGGATGACACGTGTTTTAATCTTAGTTGATGAACTTGGAACTTTTTAAAGCATTAGCGTATTTTTAATGCTCCAGATACCATCTTAAAGCTCTATGAGTTCTGTGTTTAGAGATGTTTTACGGGAAAATGTCAAGTAAGACAGTATTAATAGTTGTTTTGAAAGCAAAGAAAAGTATGTGATCATCAGTTGCAGGATTATGTTGTTCAATTTGAATTTGAATTTAATATTTAAGGCCTTTAAGCAATTTTGGCTCAGGCCGGATCATAACAAATCCAACACATTGAAGTTCAATAAAATCCAACAATTAATCAAAGATAATGAAGATAAAATCTACAACACACCAGAGGTAAAATTGTGAGAAAATACATAAGCATAGTTTAGATAGTTAAAAATCCCTTTCGGTAGGCCTACAAGCTGAGGTAGATCTCGAAGTTTTTTTTTTATTTTCAAAAATTCAAATCTCACCTTATATGAGAGCTATCGAGAAACT
>JAGDQP010007320.1:42176-67946 GCA_022664845.1 Lepisma saccharinum | reverse complement strand
CCCCCCCCCCCCCTCTGAAAATCACAAGATGGGCGTCCTTGGCTTAATGTTAATGTTTTAGTATGATTGGTTTGATTTAGTAACTCCCTATTGGAAAATGGGACTGTATATAGGTTATCTGTTGAAATCCCTGCGTTATGTTTTGTCCCTCCCTCCCCCCTTCCTGGCGAAAAAGTTTAATTCGCACACTGCCGTTAAGTAAAGTTAGGCTAGTTTATTATCCTTTAATAAATAGATCACTTTACCTAACCTAACCTAACCTTCTCGACCAAAATGTGGCAGCAGATAAGACGAAAGACCCTTTCCTATTATTTTCGTTAGTAACATCTTTAGCTTGTTGGCCTCACTCTTTAATATTGAATAATTGAGTAGCGCATGCGCACTCTGGCACGTTTCCTGGAAATGAGAAAAAATGAAAAAAAAAGATTTAGCACGCTTCTTACCTGAGAATAATTTTTTTCTTTAAGGTTAGTGTAAAAGAACGATTTTTTAAAGCCAGATGGCAGCACTACATCCGATGTCTTTAATGTATTTTTATCGCTGTAGGAAATTGCAATTCTGCTCCTACAAATGCAAGCCTAGAGTCTTCACACTTTCAGAGAAGAAAGTTCATAACCAATTCAAGAGTTCAATCTGTGGCGATCCTTTATTATCTTCTTTGCTCATCGTTAAAATCGCTTGATTGTTGTGACTATCCAAATTTATAACATTGAAGCATTTTCAACAATGAACAAAAAAAAGACAAATATAAGCTCGGATTGAACTCTTACACTAACCTTAAAATTTCAAGGGTAAATAGTTTTCACTATAATCATAGGTTTATATTAAAAGTAAAGATATGAAAAAATCCACATCCAGACCTGGTGGTGTAGATGGTAACGTCGCAGACTCCGGATCAGCAATGGGTTGATACGCGTGCTTGAACCCCACGGCCGACCATTCTGACTGAGATTTCCCTCAGTTTCACCAGGTGAATGCCGATATAATGCCTTAAGTAAGCTCCTGGCCGATACCTTCCCCATCCTCTACCTAACCCATCCCGGTCTGAGCAGAAAGATGCCAAAAGACCTTATAAATAAATTCAAATGAAAAATCAGGGATACTAATATCTAATTTTTTAATATTGTTTTTGAAATAGACCCATACTACGTTTCGCAGTTGGGCTACTCCATGTTCTATCGGAAATATGGGTCGAGGTCAGCATATTTGACAATTCTATGTTAGCTCACACAGCATGATATTTTGAACATTTCTCGTACATTTTGAAAATATTTCCGTCATTTCTGAAACGTTTTCTTTTCTGAAAAACGAATAAAGAATAATTTGAAATTATTTTTTTTTTAATTTCTGGAAGATCTTGTAAAAATATTTTAAAGTATTACATACACGTTCATTAGGAACTGATATTTGGTATTAAACAATTTAATGGTGACATAAGGATCGTTGCAATGTTAAATCAAAATTCGATCAGTTCTAAGCATTATGGAGTATTTAACTTTAATCTTGAATGTGACATATAATTCGTGTCACTGCTGACGAAAAATTAAGTTCTGATACAAATCTTGTACAACGAAAACATTTATTTTTCCTCTTTACTAGTGTCACTTTATTCTTATCTACGTGTAACACTGACACATGCTGTAAATGAATGTACCTTAAACTTTAAACGTGTGGTTCAAACTGCCCTTTACACGAGAGGATGTTTATGAATATCTCATTTATTTTCTTATTAGTTCCTTCTTGCAAGTGGGCCTTAATTTCGCTAGACCTAATTTTAATTAGGTCGTCTGTATCCCAAAACCAAACGCATCAAGATTTAGCACGTGTGTAGAGTGCAATTGTAAACGTCCGTTAAGTAAAGACATCAGGCTTCAAAGTGAACTGAGTGACACGCTCTCGATCCCAAAAAGATATGGATTGTAGTCTCGAACCCAGATCAAAACTGGAAATTTTACTCTCATGCTGCAGCTCCTGTGTTGATTCAACCAACTGCGAAGTGCGAAAAAAATAGAACCTATCAGGAGTTGCCGAACGTAAAGATACTTCCTTCCAACAAATTTGGAAAATGGATGTGCCAAAGGATATTTTCAAGAATAAATAAAAATTATTTTTAAAATATGTAGTAATTAGCACTATGTTTAAAAATATACTTAAAATGAATTAGAGTATAGTTGGGAAATGTGGTGTATGTGACAGAAAATATGGTGGTATTATTTAAAAAAATATTTCCTTAATTGACATGGAATTGATTATATTACTTTATATTACTTGAAAATAATTTAAAACTATACGGAAAATATTTCTTTGTTGCGCGGGGTAGGTATATTTTAAAAACGTACTTAAAATACTTTAGAGTGTATTTTCCAAATATGGTGTATGCGATTCATGAAGTATTTCCGGCAATTTTAGAAAGACATTTAGACTTTGATTCTTTTTTGAAAATTTTGCAATAAAATATTTGTAAAATGTTTAGAAAGTATTTGTCACCTATTTGGGGGATAGATAAGACGCACCGTGAAAAGACAAATTTGTCTAGTACAGATGTAAGCATAGATTAAATAATAATATAGACTTAGGGTCAGTTCTACAATCGACGGCTGAACTTCTAGTCAGCGCTAAGTTGAGGTCAGCTCTCTTTTTGCGTACTCTCATTGGCCAAAATCAGGCTTGGCCTCAACTCAGCGCTCACTAGAAGCTTAGCGGTCGATTGTAGAACTGATCCTTACAGCGCTTACCTATTTTCGTCTGCGCTAAAATCAATGGGTTTTTGCTTAAGAGCACGTGCTTTTGAAGCCTGCCACTTGGTGACTTTCGTCGCTACTGCTGGAAAGAACCATCGACTGATAGTAGTCGAAAGAGTCATCTAGCGGCAGGCCTCAAAATCACGTGCTCCTGAGCGCAGACAAAAGTATATACTTACTTACGATATGGCTTACAGAACTCGCAAGTTCATCGCCGTAGTAACAAACGTTCGCCATCGAGATCTATCCTAAGCAAGATCAAGCCAGCTTTCATCATAAACATTTACTTCTCGAAGATCCCTTCTAATATTGACCTCCCAACGTCGTCTCGGTCTTCCCAAAGGTCTCTTTCCCTCCGGTTTCCAACCAAGATGGAATATAATCTTCGTTTTTCCCCCATCCGAGCTACATGGCCTGCCCATCTTATTCGTCGTGATTTCATTCTTCTTACAACATCGGGTGAGTCGTACAATCCGTGGAAGTTCATCATTATGCAGTCTCCTCCAGTCATCTCGTTCCGTTTCGGCCCGTATATCGTTCTCAAAACCTTATTTTCAAACACTCGTAATTTATGTTCATCTGCTAGGTTTGTACTCCAACTTTCGCAAGCGTAAAGTATTACCGGCAGAATAACCGTTCTGTATATTTTCAATGTCAATTTCCTTGATATTAATCGCGAGGTTAGGAGTTTGTGGACTGAACAGAAACATGAAAATATACAGCCCGATAATAAGTGGCTTTTTATTTCTTCCGTGACCTCATTTTTGCTTGTTACTTATGCTCCCAAGTATTTTAATTTGTTTACTTTCTCTATGACCTCATCCCTAATTATTATGTTTTTATTTCCTTCATTCGCTGTGTTTCATTGATTTGTTGCCATGTGTTTTGTTTTCTCTGTGTTTACCTCTATGTGATCTATTTCATCGCACGCTTCTACTAAGACATCGGCATTACTTTGTAATTCCTCTGTATTTTCCCCTATCAAATATATCTGTATTTTCCCCTGTATTTGCATATAGTAGGTCTATATTTTTCTTCCGGCCCTACTTTAGCGTTGAAATCATCCAACAAAATTTTCATATTAAATTTCGGTAATCGGTCAAACAACCTTTCTCGCTCCTCGTAAAATGTATCCTTGTTGTTATCATTAGACACTTCGGTCGGAGCATAGACATTTATTAAAACCGTGTTGCACCATCGGGTACGTATCGTAACGTACGATAGTCTTTCGCTGACGAACTCTATATTCTGAACCGCCTGAAGGATACTGTTCTTAATGAGGAATCCTGTTCCGAAATCGTGAGACAGTGTTCCTCCATAGCAGAAAGTGTACTTGCCCTGTCGGATGCTATCTTGACCCTCCCACCGAATTTCTTGTATCGCTAATATGTCCAGTTCGTACTTCTCGGTCTCGCTCCCGTTTTGTATAACGATAGTACGTTCCACGTTCCTATGCTATGATAAGATCTTTCTTAATCCTGTTCTTGGAGCTCCCAGAAGCAGTCCCCACCCGGAGATCCGAATGAGGGACTAGTTTACCTCCAGAATGTTTTACCCCAGGAGAATCCATGAACCATCTGTTACTATTTCTTGACATGTTTTAGCGGTGTAGAGTTTTCAGCTCTACGATCTCGCAGTAAAGGTAGACATTCAAGATGTCGTCCTCTGTCCATCTCTGAGCCTTGTCGATGTCATTGATCTTCAGCCTCAGAGTGGTAATGGTGATAGTGCTTCCCCTCACCATGATATTTTTGTTCGTGGTTATCTTCGACTAGCCTTTGTAGATCCTCTACTAACTACAAGGCAGCAGTACTGGTTTTGGTTCACCTCGGAATATTTCCGGTACCCACCTTATCTGGTCGGCATTCCCCTATCCGCCACATGGGGAGGCGCCTGGTGGCAGACCAGTAACTCCAACCCAGGAGACGAAAATATATAGGCGGGATAAATCTATCTTATTATTTTGTCTATGATGTAAGTCACACCAATGCTATTTGTAATATATATAAACCTAGGGCTATCATCTTAACTATTTTTACTAGCTACCGCCTGTTTTTCAGACCACATTTTCAGCCTTAGTTTAGGTACTTCTAAAAGGCGAAAACCCACTTTGAATTTGAATTTTATTTATGACCTTTAGGCATCTAAGACTCAGGCTGCGCGAAAAACCACTTGTTTTCCTGGCTTCAGAAATAAAAAGTTTAAAAGCGCTTTTATTGCAATATATGGGTAATTGCGAAATTTATGTATCTAAATGGGCGGGTAATTTTGGCAAATTTAAACTTGACCAGAAACTTAGAAAAAAAAAAAAAACATTTTGAGTATTGTTTTAGAAGTACTTATTTCAGTGACACCATTTGTCGAGATCAAATATATTATTTTTGCATTTTAAAAACATTTTGTAAAAATTTGATCATCTTTCTTGAATAAATTAATTGAATCATCTTTCTTGAATAAATGTCTAAAATCTTTAATATCTTATAAGCTTACCTTGAGAAACTGGACTTCACAGACTAGTACTTTTAGAGTAATTTAACCATACTACGTAAACTATCTCATATATTGTCCACGTAGGGAACAACAAACATGCTTTACTACTAATTTTGAGACTTTAACTAAAGAGGCTAGGCAGTCCTCATTTCTTTAACGACCTCTTATTCCTAAGATAATCCAGGTTTAAATATTAACTTAGATTAAAAAAAAAATGTCTATACCTCTTAAACACTGTCCCCAAAGTAAACTGGTTGATCTCGATTTCAAACTGTTTCTGAATTCTTTAAGCCTTCAAAACGTAAAATAGGCACACAAAAGTCACGTTTGTTAAAGCAGCAGAAACATGGCGTCCTCGTACTTTGTCCTACCAAATTTAAACACCGGTATCGCACTCTGGTGGAATTTATTAGAAGTTTCTTGTCTGTCCACGCAGTGAGGGACAGTTCTTGGGTGATAATGAGTTTTAAATCAATTTACGAACTGGGTTTAATTATTTTTGTTTCTATTTTTCAAATTTTTTTCTCAATGAATTGAACATTAATAGAAATAAAACCACTCATCAATTTGATTATTCCATTAATAAAATTGTACTAAACAGACCTACTGCAGTTAAGGATCTTGGTGTCAGTTTTGATTCGAAATTGACTTTTAACATACACGTTACAAATATAACAAATGAAGCCTTGAAGTTACTAGGATTCGTAATTAGAACGGGAAGAGAATTCAAGAATATATCAACAATGGAAAAAATTTACTATGCTTATGTTCGCTCCAAAGTAGAATACGCTTCTTCTATTTGGAATCCATATCAATTGAAACATTGCCAACAATTAGAGAAAATCCAATCAAAATTTCTTAAATTCCTGGCTTTTAAAGAAACTCGAATCTATCCTGCTTATGATAGTTACAGTGCAGTCATTGAGAACTTTAATATTCAGAGCTTAGAACAAAGGCGCAACATTGCTGATCTGTTATTTCTTCAAAAAATTGTTCAAAATAAGTTAGATTGTATGGATTTAGTTTCAACGTTACAGTTTCGTGTCCCGTCATCTAAAACTCGCGTTAATAATACTCGTCTCTTCCACTATAAAAAGGCAAGAACCAATATCTTGATGAGGTCACCAATCTGAAGAATTTGTACTATATATAACAAATTCTGTACAGTTCACAATGATCTGGACGTATGCTTTATGTCGCCTAAAGAATTTAGAGATGCAATTGTCAGAAAACTCTGTACAACTACTTTGTAAAGCTCAACACTATAATTAGGCCATTGCCTGTTGTGTTGTCACTAAATAAATAAATTAATTAAAAAAATAAGTCCTGTAAAGAAAACAACATATCAGAAAAAACTAAGAGGAGACAGTCCACATGAGGGGACAAATAAAGTTATCTAGGCATGATTTTCTGCTGAAGATAAAAATAAGAGCTAAGTGTACGCTATCTCTGAGGCTTGAATTGATTTAAAACTCATTGTCTTCCAAGAACTATCCCCCCTGCGTGAACAGGCAAGAAACTTCTAATAAATTCCACCAGAGTGCGATACTGGTGTTTAAATTCGGTAGGACAAAATACGAGGGCGCCATGTTTCTGCTGCTTTAACAAACGTGACTTTTGTGTGCCTATTTTACGTTTTGAAGGCTTAAAGAATTCAGAAACAGTTTGAAGTCGAGATCAACCAGTTTACTCTGGGACCCTAAGTTTCCTGAGGCTTGAGACAGTATTTAAGAACATTTATTTAGTAATTACCCTTATGTTGATTAATTGAACTGTATTAACGTCCTAAACGAGCTGGTAAAATTGTTTGTACGGGGCTACAGCTTTTGTTAACGTAGGTTTCAAAGCATTCCTTTCAGTGGACATCATGAGACTTGAAGCCTCGTTCGTGTTAAGAGTGAGTAAATGTCCTTTACTCCTTTTTCTTTCCAGGATAAGAGTTTCTGACAGATTAATTAGTTGCCATCATGTCTTCTGTGGGATTAAGAAGAATGCAGCTGGCTTCTATTGGACCCAACATAACCAACTCTTTGATTGTTGCTATATTGATAGCCAGGCAGGAGCCTAGAGAAATTAATAGTAAGAAGAGTATGTACCTCAGTAGTTGTTTCTCCTTCAAGTTTTAATTTGACTTTTGTGTTAGTAACCTCCTTTTGTATTGCCTGATATATTTTTGGCCTTTCATTCGTTATCAAAATAAAATGTTTCTTTTGGCATAGTAGTCACTAAATATATAGTTTCGCATAAACAAGTTTTTACTGTTGGTAGTTGTTCAGTGGTTTTAGTGTAGTGAATTTCACAGATCATTTTCACAGTAT
The DNA here is from genome assembly GCA_022664845.1 of Lepisma saccharinum. NCBI lineage: Eukaryota > Metazoa > Arthropoda > Insecta > Zygentoma > Lepismatidae > Lepisma > Lepisma saccharinum. The sequence continues at coordinate 60,397 of JAGDQP010007320.1, read as the reverse complement.
TTTCCTATAAGATTATCTGGGGGATCCGGATTGCTGAATCTCAATGATCCAAACATGCGAAATCCGAACCCAAATTTCTTAAATCTGGATCCGTGAACCTGAGATCAGGTTTGCGATCCTAATATCGACATAGAATCGAAACCAGAATCCAGTCCTGGCTGGATCCGAAGATATCCCAAACCAGGTTACTGATCTATACACGATCTGATAGGGAAAATGTCCAAATGTTTCTAGATGAGACATGATGTATCTGATAGATAGTGTAAAGACGTGGTTATATGAAAAAGTTATCTACTGAGCGCTATATTGAACAGGGAAGAGAGACTGATAGTTGGTATAAGGAAAGCAAGACTGTGTTTATAAATACACAGATTAAACTTAGAAATATTACAAGTACGCTGACTGTAGACTAGTCATATCACTGCAGTTATACAGAGTAGCAAAGGGATAATAATAGTTCGAATATCTCCGGCGCCATCTTTGAATCCACTGTTTTGAATTCGGTTAGAATTTTGCAAATACAAAACTAGTCATGAAATACTATCGAAAGGGAAAAGTTGTACAGTATCCTGGTACGATATCTAATTCCGAAAAAAAACGTTGTTCAGTTAGTAAGAATGTGTCCCAGCGACTCCATAAAGCAGAGTACGTATAATATGTCAGATAGTTTCGAGATTTGCAACGGATTGAAACAAGCTGATGCCTTATCACCACTCAAACATTGTGTACCAGATAACTATGTGAGGACAGCGTATTTTGCATTTTTTTTTTAGAGTATTGTGTCGTATGGAATATTACTATGGGGCTATAGTGTCCACATAAACGATATCCTAGTACTGCAAAAGAAAACTGTCCGGATAATCTATGATTCAAAATATACTAATCACTGCAAACCCATTTTTATTGAATTAAGACTTTTGATAGTAGTAAATTTGTATATTTTCATGGTTTTGTTGTATACTCAAAAACAGTTACCTACATCACAATGTAGAAACAATATACATTGTTATAATACAAGGAATGATGTTCCATTCAGCAGATTAACAAAATGTTCGAAAAGTTATGAAAACCTAGAGTACAAGCTCTATAATAAATTACCACAGAAACGTAAGAACTTACCAGATACTGTGTTGAAAAAGAAGGTACATAACTGGGTAGTAACTGTGTCATTCTACTCCGTAAATGAATACTTTGAAGAACTTAGTTAAGAATAATTGTAACTTTATTATTGTAATTCTGTGCACTCTATGTATATATATATATATATATTTTTTGTTAATCAATAATCTATACTGTACTACCTTTGGTTTGAATCAACTGTTTGTCTACGCGGATGGTGTAGATTTAATAGGGGGACGATATAAATGCACTACAAGGTAACAACGATGTCTTGGTAGAAGCTTAGGATGAGATAGGTCTACAGGTGAACGTATAGAGGAAACAAAATACATGATAACAAAGCGAAACACAAGAAATGAAGGGAATTGATACATAATAATTAAGAATGAGATCATAGAGAAAGAAAACAAATTGAAATACTTCGGAGCATATGTAACAAGTAAATGAAAAGGTAACGAGGTCACGGAAGAAATAAAAAATGGCTCAATATAGCATGTTTCTATTCCGTCCAGAAACTCCTAATCTCGGGATTAATATCAAAGAAGTTGAAATTGAAAATATACAGAACAGAACGGTTATTCTGCCGGTAATACTTTAAGGTTGCGAAATTTGGAGTACAACTCTAGCAGATGAACATAAATTAGGTGTCTCAGTGGTAAAACGCTCATCTCTGATGCGTGCGGTTCTTGAAAAAAGAATGAAGTTTGAAACCTCAGAACAGAAAAGGAGGTTTCTCTGTTGTTTCTCTTTGAATAGCTGAAGCTTCCCATGGCTAACGTCAAAATATTGGTGTTACATAACATTACTGCCGGTTTATAAAAACGATGTACCAGAAGTCTTAAGAGAAAGGATTGTTGCTCTATATGCAGTGTGCTTGAATGAACTCGTAAATTTGGAGAGACTAGTGCAACAAAGGAAAAAATAATCTAACCATTTTGTAACTTCTAAGCTTGTTTACAAGTAATAAAGTTTACATAAGACTTCCCATGGCTAACATGAAAGATAAATTTGCTTAATTGAATTATAATTCATTGTACAAGAAGTAACAATAACTATTCTTTGACAGCTGACTCATAGACATATTTTGCAAATTTTAAATGTCTTCATTTTGCCCCAGCTTAATAAAGGCTTTCGAAGCTTCAGTGTTGAAATAAAAAAAAAATAATATTCGATTTATCTTTAATGTGAGCAGTGGTTCATTCACTAACTTCTGTGTCTGTATCCTTGTATCATAAATAAATATTAATTCATCAAAGAAAATAATGAAATTATAACAGTTTCTGTTTTTTTCTTACTTTAAATTAACGACTCAATTTTTATAGAAGTTAATTTTTACAGGTCCAGACTCTGAACGAGGAGTGTTTAGTTTCACTCTGAGAGATTCTCCATTTGATACAATTAACGCCTCTTTCTGGGGATCAATGGATTGCATTAGGGACATTGCAAGCAAGTTCCATATCGGCGATGTTGGTACGTGTTCAAATGTATCACAATTTGTTTAGTAATATAAGCAAATCATGCGCTGGAAAGAGATTGCAATTTCCATGTGTTTACGAGCCTGACCTCTATTTATATTTATTGCAAGTGTAGATTAGAACGTTAGATAAAAGCAAACAATTTTTAAAATTCGAATTGATTTCTTACTTATTCCATCTTGTTTTTATTTAAGTCATCTTGCCTAAAGCCTTTTAAAGCAGCTATGCCATTTTATAAGAGTTATGACAAGTATATTATGCATATGACAAGTATTACCGATATTAAGAGAAATATTATGACTTATACCTGAAAAATTTATCATTTCAATTTCTTAATTTTATTCTCTTAATTTATTATTTAATTTTTATTCTCAATTTCTTAATTTAACAGATCACTAACAATACTAGATCCAAATATATATACTATGTACGGTATCTTCATTATCTTACCAATTACCTATACTAAGTACATATTACACCACCTTGGTTTTATAAGAAGAGAAAAGCAAAAAGTACGAAGTGAATGGAAATATATCCGTTTTACACCTGAAGTAAGTACCTGTATTGTAATGGCTGACTATTCTGAATTCCAAAGCAATATTTCCTCGAAATAGAGAGTACTTTGAATATTCTTAGTCACGTGTGGACATCACTGGAAACAACACATATTACCACCTAGTGGACGACAAGGGACTTCAGATATAAAGGGGGGTTCCGTCCACCCTGCATAAGTCTTGGTGAAGGTCTAGCTAGGGAGTCACTGGTAGATTATTTTCGAATGAAGGGAATCAGGTTTCTTTGTGCAAGAACATATCGTCACTTTAGAACCAGAAGGTACTATGTCCACTTTCTGGCAAAATGGAGTTAACACTGCAGTCAAAGATCTTGTACTGAAGGACATCAACCCCACAAGTACCATCTCAAAAAACGCCCTCTAAGTGGCTAGAAATGTTAGAAATATATTGAATTTACACAGACTGTAAATGGAAATGCAAACTGTAAAACTGATTTTTTCTCAAAAGTAGCTGAAGTGGACATAGTACCTTCTGATTCCAAGGTGACGATATGTCAAGAACGGATTGAGAAGTATTTAGAACAAACAAAAACGTATAGTATGGGATGAGTATAAGAGATAAGATCGGACTACAGAAGAAACAGACAATAACTATTAAGATTTTTGTGATTTGGTTAACTTGGGCAGTATATCTTTGTCATGATTAATAAAAAACATAGTAAAGGGTACTATAATAAGTTTTGAATAGAGAAATCTTTGAGTCAGATGCGAAATAATACGTTTGTGTGCTGTAGGATGGTATGAGTCTGCATTTAAGCTATTCTAATGAATATATTGTATAATGTAGAAAAATTTAGTATTAAGTGTTAAGTCGAACTTGACGTCCACATGTAGCAAGGGTACTAGGTCTACGTGATGGGAAAGCAGTGGCTAAGAGTTTTGAAGAATGGTTTCAGTAATTTTTGGCTGGCTAAGACTTCAGATGAGAATTAAAGACAGTCAAAGGATTGGTTTGAGGATGAAATATATTAGGTGTTGGTCTTGATGTATCTAATAACACAGTGAATGGACCTGTATCTTATGTTCTTTGAGTTGTAAGTATTTATAGTTGTCGAAAACAAAATTATTCACTATAACAAGAAACGAGATCAGAATGGCGATAAACAGTGCCTGCGCTTCAGATGGAACTAGTTAATGGTATATAGTTTTCAGTTAGTTTTCTTGATTATCAATTTCGTTCGTTTATTTTGATTTGATTTTGATGAGTTGATTTATTAAGCGTTTTGGTGACCAAATACATATGTTATGTAACATCTCCAGATATGAAACTTTTTCATGTTTTAAATGGAACAATAACGCATATGGCTACAGTAAATTTGTATACTTAGCAGAGCTGAAATTATAATTCTAAACTCAAAGCTGCATTTACATAGATAAACACAAAACCATAACAATATAAATGCATTCTAAATCATCATCATAATCAGTGTTCTAAACATCACATACACGGCCGTAACCAGCCAAAACCCTCAGGAAGGGAGGGTCAAGTCAAGTTCAGGGGGCAAAGAATTATATAACCCTAACTCACCTGCTACTGTTAGAAAAAGATGGGAGCAGACATACTTGTCTATCCTTTCCGCCAACCATGAACCCGGCCTCAACTGCCTGTAACTCTCTGCAGCGCAGTGTCTTCTTCTTCTTCCTTTCCTTCGTTCCGTCTCTAGTTGCACTTTTATTCTGTTTTTCAATTTTTTCTCTTTCCCCATCATTTTTTTTATTTTTACTGTTATTTCCCCTTCCCCTCTGGTTCTTTACCCTCGTATTTCTTCAGGAAGCTCCTTACCTGCTCCTCGTAACCTTCACATTTTCTTCTCCATTTGGTGTTTTCTGCGACCCAGCAAGTAATTTTCCCGCCTCCATAACCTGGCCACACTGTTACCTAACATCAGTCGGCAAAGTGGCGTATCCGTAGCACAAGTCCCGCTCCTGTCTACTCTGTCCATTTTCTCTTCTTCCTGTGAAAACGCTTTTGCGAAACGTAACAGCTTTTTTTTATTGTGTTTGTGAAGTTTCTGTACACCTGTCTTGGTATTCTAACATGTAAGTATCCCTTTTTTCTACCTTTTTTACCATATGGAACATTGTAGCATGTTCACATAAAAAGTGTGAAAATATTTGAACAGAGTTCCGCCGATCAGATATGGTTTCAGTGAAAGAAATGAGAAAGTTGTAGAGCAACTGTAGCATGAAACGACCATTACTTTACAATCTCAAAAATATTTCTTCATTTTCACAGTGGAGGCCGGCTCACGATTGTGCCCCCCCCCCCCTCTGGTTACGGACCTGATCTCATAAACGTATACGTACCAAGATGTAAAAAAATGAAACAGATGCTTTCTTAATTAGATGCAATCTGAGTTAAAATTGTAATGCTACTGTTATACATACATACATACATTAACATTTATATAGATCAGATACATATATTATAAACATGTCAAGATATGCATAATAAAATATAAAGAAAACGGGTAATTTCAAAAATCAGGTGCACTCTTACAATCAATCAAGAGATATCACTCGAAGGCAGGTCACTAACCCGAAGGTCACTGGGTAGGGAGAACTAATGGTGGTTTACCATTACCTTCCATCGGATGAAGATGACGTCCTAAGGACGGGATCTACAGTTTAACGAGGGCTACGAACCACTTGTATCCCCACCGGAAACCGAACCCGGGACCCCTTGATGACATAGCAGCAAACATTACCACTCTCCAGCAAGGGTTCACTCAACAGAATAATAGGAACCCTTAATTAGTAGTACACAAACGACGTTCGTAAGTTTTTGGTTTGAAAGAATATTTCAAATATCTGACGGAAGTTTGTTATAGACTTTTATAGCCATGTTTGAATGAGATTTTGCTGACAGTGTTGTCTATGTCTTATTAAGGTGTCTTTGGTGGGGCACCTATGAACATCTGTTCTTCTTTTAAATTTATATATGATTTTTATACGAGTTAAGATTTGATATATCAAAGGGAAAGGATTGTCAATATATTTAGTAAACGTGGGAAATATATTTCTGTGACATGTATTGAATTAACAGTAAATACTATTATTTCCCCCTTTCCAGTGGAAATTCATAATCCTAGAATTTCTTTTCGTCAACCAGGAGATCAAGATGAAAGATTTAGACCTTCAGTTTCAAGGTAAGTTCCTTAAAAGGAAAAATATCTTGCTGTCTAGCAAGGATTAAATGATAGTTGAATCATGATAAATACTCGTTTCCAGATGAAGCCCTGCTTAAAGTTCCTCATAAGCATAATTAAAAATCAACGAACCGAATCAACGTGCTTTTGTGCAATTTTGTACTTTCAAAATCATTTTTGAACTTGAATTTATTGAGAGCCTTTAGACTACTTTGGCTCAGGTCGGCATAACGAACGAGAGAGGATGTTTGACAGAGGTCATCCGGGCTTAGTTTAAACGCACCATCCTGGGGTTTGCTTGGTGTCACTGAGGAAAAACTCTGAGAAACAAAAAAGTCAGAATGGTCGACCGCTGGGATCGTCCCCAGTATCTTCCGATAGCTAACCTAACGCTCTACCAACTAGCTACTGTCGCTTGATAAAAAGAACTTCGTTGCACGCGGTTCTGTTTTCTAGATTTCTATGTTTATATAGCTTGGAATAAGACTCTTTTTATGTGTATGAGAGAACTATCAAAAAGAAAGTTAGGAAAGATTTATTCTATAATGGTACTCATGTGAAGAATCCCTTATCAGGAAAGATGCTAAAACTTAGTTCTCTTTATTCATTTTATAACCAGGTAAAAAAAAATCTCTTTATTCTTTTTATAACCAGCTAAAACTCAGTTCTCTATTCTTTTTATAACCAGCTAAAACTTTTTTCTTTTTGTAACCAGCTAACACTTTTTTCTCTTTATTCTTTTTATAACCAGCTAAAACTTAGTTCTCTTTATTCTTTTTATAACCAGCTAAAACTTTTTTTCTCTTTATTCTTTTTATAATCAGCTAAAACTTTTTTCTCTTTATTCTTTTTATAACCAGCTAAAACTTTTTTCTTTTCATAACCAGCTAAAACTTTTTCTCTTTATTCTTTTTATAACCAGTTAAAACTCAGTTCTCTTTATTATTTTTATAACCAGCTAAAACTTTTTTCTTTTTATAACCAGTTAACACTTTTTTCTCTTAATTCTTTTTATAACCAGCTAAAACACAGTTCTCTTTATTTTTTTTATGACCACTGATTACAAGGCGTTAATAACAAGATAAAAGGCAAATCGAAGAGTACTTTCTTGTCTACATTTTCTGTACCGTTTTAGCTGTATACTTCTCTTCTTCAGAGTTCATTTACATAAACCGTTTCACTAGTTTTCAGTAGTGAATTTCAACGCACCTTTATTGCCTGTGACTGGTTGTATTGTAGAGAAATGTTGATGAAGGGTTCCTTATCTTTTAATGCGCTTCAAACTTATTATGTGAAGCTTCGTGAGACGTACGTGGTTCCTTCCAAACTCCTTGTTGCCCAACATAGATCCTATCTAAACCAATGCTGCTAGATATTTTACACATATCTCCCAAATTCTGATATTTTGAAAAGATTCACTTCGTTCATTTTTCAAGTACCGTAATCATTTATTATACTCAAATATGGCGTAAAGAAACATCCTCAGTATGCTATTAAAAGATAAAACAAAAACTGTAAGCATAAACTGGCTGATATTTTTATTTCCTTTAACAATTCCCACATAGTAAAATCAGCTTGAATCAAGCTTGTTTTGGCCTTGCAACGTCAAGCCAACAAGTTGAAAACAAGTTTGTCGTGTCAAGCAAAAGGGTTGAATCAAGCTTGAATCATGCTTGATTTTTCAAAGGCATGAAGTGCCTTGTTTAGGCAAAAGATAATCAAACTTGAAATTGGGTTGTTAGATTAAGCATATTTTATCTAGCAAAAATCAAGGTTGTATCAAACTTGAAATACACTTGTTGTATCACGTCAAGCCTAACAAGGCAAAATCCAGGGAATTTCAACCTTGAATCAAGAAACAGTGCTATGTGGAAATGTTATTCAGATGCTTTGTGGTATGTAACGGAACTCCGTCCGCGTGGATATTAGCTGATACTGCATATTCTGATAATGAATTAAATCCAAATTCATAGTATAATTAACACTAAGTTTCTATTTTTTAATAACATATACCATTCAGAAGTCAAGAGCATCCATATTGCAAATCTTAATAACCAGTCGTATCTTCCACGGACTCTTATCAGATAATATTTTGTCGTTGTGTAGTGTACAATAAGAATTTTCGTCCATAAATCAGATTTCTTGTACATAAGACTAGAACTCTTATCTAGTACATAAGACATCATCTAGAACTAGTACATAAGACTAGACATCATATTTCGTACTCCAATTAAACAATTTTGACAAACACAAAATGCCTTCTTCAATTCGTACTGCAAAGATAGCACTTCAATCATAGTCAGACGTTTCACTATTCACTTACTAAGTGGCTGGCTGGCATTTCTTCCTTCAAAGCTCAATAATTATGTGAGTTTCCCTAACGCTTCACTGAACTTCCATAATGTCTACGTATAATCTACTTAGTAACAGTCTAAAAGAAGGTAACAACTTCTGCTGCTACGCAAAATCACAGAATATTATCTAACCTCAGCATCCAACCTTCACGTCTTTACTATGTGATCGCTTCACTCTTGTGCTCAAACTTGCCATACACGTTTGCCAAATGGCTTTCGTTGCCTGTTCGGGGTCGTCGAGATCTATTGTATTGTTACAGACTTGACACAAGAATGTGGTGAAGTGGCTAAGGTTCCTCCTACCTGTGAACTTGCATTAGGAAACCTAGTAGCACAAAACAACGTTGATTTTTCGTTGTGAATGGTTGAAAAAAGGTTGATCCAACCTTATCGATGGCCGATTTGGTCACCGATTTTCCAACCAACCATTTCTCAACTACATATCGAAGTTGATTCAATGTTAAAGTTGGTTAGAGAACTGCAACAAACTGTTCAAACAAAAATTTACTGTTCGCCCAACGTTGTTACACAGTCATTTCTCAACCATGTCCATTATTTTTCAATCATTTTTGTTACAGGGGTTCAAAGCTTGCTCACACTGGCAATTATGATTGAGGATATCCTTGGTTTTATCTCAGTCATACAAGGCTAATGCCGGAATAGGACTTTTAATCCGAGCAACGATATCTACTTTCCCATTCTGTCTCCAACGGACAGCATAAGTATTCAATTTCGTAAGTACAGATCTCAACTTTCGCCACGGTGAGGAAGAATGAGAGTGAGGACCAAGTTGAAGGTTGAGATTGAGTAAGACTGAGGTGAGGGCAAGGCGGAGACGTGAGGATGAAAATGAGTGAGCCTTAAGTAGAAACAATGAAAGTGAGGGCGAATCCAGAACTGAAGTTTGAAACAGGCTTAACAAGCATATATGGCGTACAGTACTAGAAAGTAAAGCACAAAGAGGACACAAAGGTAGCCTAAACATAGCTATTGCAAGTTCTTTGAGATTGAGGGGGCAAAACCTAAAACGTTCAACTTATATAATTACGAGGTAGAGCTGTAAATACAATTTCAGAAATCGTTCAAACAACATTTCGAGACATCCGCATCTTATCATCAGATTAACCAAAGACATGTAAAATGCAAAGCAATTGCACAATATGATATTGAATTATTATTTTAGATAATATATTTATATAAATTACACACAACGCACCAATTCATACAGAAAGTTGACTTTACGAAACGTTAATGTTGCTTAGTTCCAATCAACACTGAGAAGTCGTGCAGATTCGAGTCCTGATGTTGCTGTTCTGACTCATGTTTTCTGTTTTACCTCAGTTTCATCCAATATACATCCCCTTATTTGGAACAGTACTCGCCAATGGGCATAATCCTTCAGACTTGTGACGGGTTTAAGTCATAAACGAATATTAAATGAAATTGTTCAGTAGTAAAGCGGTCACCTCTCGTACTTGCAGTCCTTGGTTCGATCCCAGCTCATACCATGTGGTCTTTGTAGTGGACAAACACCATGTGAGTGGATTTTCTCGGGGTGCTCCATTTTCTTCTCACATCCTTCATTCCACCAATTCTCTCATCATCCATTCGGCCTGAGCCAACGCTGCCTAAAGACCTTAATATAAAAATCACATTCAATACAATAAAAGTTAAATCAAAATCAAGGCAGAAGTGAAAAATGTAAGGAATTAAACGCAAACAAGGGGCATTGATTAAAACATTGATGATGTCTATTCGAACTTAGTCTTGTCAAGTCTTTTGTTGTGTTTTATGTGTAATTTCTAGATAATTGTTGTTTATTTTGTTTCTTCTTCATTGTTATTATATCCAATGTAAAATGGCTACCGCTATATTTGAATACTTCATCATTAAATTATGTATTAAAGTAAGTAATTCATATAAATGAAAGTCGATCATTTCTGTTCTGCGTAGGTGGTACCATTCCCTCACGTGACATTCCGTGATCTTTTTTTTCTTACTTTTACATGTTGTGGTTCTCTTAGACATAAAGCAACTTCCTAAAAAAAAATTGGATAAAAACTTTGGTAAATTTTATTTTTTATATGGGCCAATCTAGTAACTTTGGACTTCGGCCCGTCACGATTCGCCCTTTACTCATTAAAATTCACACCCATTCTCCTGTCGGGACTTGAACCCGAGACCTTCGAGTCGTTGGCCAACTGCCGTAGACCGCACGGCTACCCGACCGGCAAATGTAATTGGATGATAAATAGCTGGAAGATAACAATAAAATAATAATAACGAGAAGTTGACGAGTGAAAATGAAAACACTGAATCATGAACTCAGAAGTTAACAATGGTTCAGAACAAAGAAGTTTCTACCCACCGATCTCTTTCAGGAAGCTGTTTTATAACCCCTTGTAACGTCTGTAATTTTTCCCTATCATCACTGTTCAGCGTGATATAGACAGTAAAGGCTATCAATAGCCTGTCATTGTAATGGCAGAGTCCATACAATGTTGCCAACTCAACATAAAATTATTTTAAAACAATTTCTCTCCACTTGTATCTCACAAAGTTGGCAACACTACTTGACGTAAGCGAAGCATCCATTCTAAATACGTGAAAATCTGAAGTAGTGCCATTTTAAAACAAAAAGAAGGTTGGCAACGCTTAACGCCCTCTATCACTACAATAATAGGTCTGTACTGTCTTGACTATACTAAGTCCCGAACTTCTTCCTAGATAGTTTCTTGGTAAAACAAAATAAGCCTAGCTGCTCCTCGTTACAGTAATCTTTACCTATTCGTGATCATGTTTATTGCAGCAATGTAACCATGTTCTTTTATTTCTATGTGTGATTTGTAATGCTTCTTTACTGTCCTATTCATGTAAGTAGTTTTATTCCCTTCCTTAGTTTATCCTTGATAAAGTAACCAAATAAAAGCAGATACATTAAAGAGCTTAGGGAAAAGTTTGACAAAATGAGGAAGTTAGCCCTCAGCTCGGACTGGTGGTGCCATCAACCTGATGGGAGTTGAATTACTTACTGGATGCACTACAGAGGCAGTGCCATCAGTTGGAGTGGTGATTTCATGAATAGCGTACCCCTCTGAGTGAAGTTTATTTTAAAAATTTAGGATTTTTCTAAGCTTCGATTTATTTTAACATCAAATTGGTTGCTCGTTTGTGGATTTGTTAAACTTGGACTGCAAAATATAAGTACCTCACCTTATTTAATAGTTATTTATGTATAATATAGTGGTAGTTTATTTGATTTTGTACAACTCGCTGATCAGAGCCATCTTGACATCTTAAAATTAGAAAGTTGGACAAAATGGGAATGCAAGCTATTGGACTAAATTGGTTTCGCTAATTGTATCACGATTCTAAGTAGGTAATTTCTGAAACAATTAAATCTGTTTTATATCACAATACAAAGAGGCATTGTCTTATGACTTATCAAAACAGAAATTACGTTTTTCATCTACCTTTCATAGTGACTTATTTATTGAAACCGTATATGCCTATATTCTTATCACTGTTCACATAGCTTCTGCACTCACGAATGATTTTCGATGTCTGATGAAATTTAGAATTTTTTATTTAAATGACTACCCCCATTTTATCATACCGTTTTGACAAAACGGGGAAAAATTTATTTATTTATTTGGAGGGAAGTGCAATTTCCAAAAGCCACGAAAAAAACACTGAAATATATCCCTGTGTAGGGGAAAGATGAAAATTTCATTGGGGCCAAAAATCATTCAGGTTAGTTGTTTACTATACTTACTATAGTCAAGCGATGTTACACCTCTCTGTTTCATCCAACTTTCCCCTATATGTACAAAACAGACAGCGAGGGAGAAAAATTTCATATAAAAATAAGCAGCAAGCTTTCGCCATTATGGGCATGTTCACAGAAAAAAAAGGTAGAAAAGATGGTGAGAACAGTACCTAAGCTGGCATAAATAAATTTAATTTAAACGTTTATCTTATATCTTTAGAAGTGAATTTAAAATTATTTGTTTATCACGTGATCTTTTTCTACTTTGTAGCCCCTTTCAGCTAACTTTGTCAGAAAACCATTCTGCTATGGAAAGACATGAAGGTGATATAAACAAATATATGCCTTTACTGCATATACCTACCAAACCATCTGCAGATTTCCTTACTTTGGCCGATGTGCACAATAACGGCGCAACGATGAGAGGGAAATGGGTTGATTTGCTGGTAGCTGTACGGAGTGTAAGTGACATCTATTATATAACATGGTTTAATAACAGTCAGTCAAAAATAATTATTAATATTGTTTTAGTAGTAGTAATAGTATTAGCACAAACTCCAACACAAACATATACCGTTATGTTGTAAGTTTGAGTATATGAGTTAGACAGCCTATCTATCTATCTCTTTGCTTAGGATTCCAATTTGATCACATTTTAAAATATAATACCGTAATGTTCCTTTTAATTTTGGATCGGTAGAGACAATGATACTTGGGAGTGGTTTTAGCCCTCAACCATTTATTTATATAAAGGAATAAAGTTAATAAAATTACCGTCCCATAGAATACTGATTTACAAGTTATTAAGGATGACAGCTTGAAAGATATCTTCTTCTTTGGAGTGATCTGATAGAAATTATGGTACATAGGAAAACACCAGTTCCTTGGCAAACTGCGTGTCGGGTATTGTACCAGTTCCTTAGCAAACTGCGTACAGGAGAAGTATTAAGGTTAGAGTACACACCAGTTCCTTAGCAAACTACGTGTGCGGATGACACCAGTTCCTTGGCAAACTGCGTGTCAGGTAGTTGTACCATTTCCTTGGCAAACTGCGTACAGGAGAAGTATTTGGTTTACAGGTATAGGTGAGAGTACACACCTGTGCGGGATAGTACCAGTTTCTTAGCAAACTGCGTACCAGGGATGTTCCAGTTCCTTAGCAAACTGCGAACGGAGGAAGGAGAGGAGCTGGCCACCCGGGGATTGAGTGATAGCTCTCGCTGCGTGCAGGTCCCTTTTAAAGGTGCTTGTAGGGGTGGCTCTTCTTGCTTCTCCTACATTGATTCTAACTCCTTCTGTCTTCTGTTATCCGCCCCATCTGGTGCTAGTTTGTGGAGTTGACTGTCGTCTGCTCCAATATGTGTCATAACATGTTTACTTCTTACTCACATGTTTGTTCTATAAACATACCTGTTTGTTTACATAATGGCCACGTGCTCCTATACACGCGGACTATTACAATACCTTACACAATTTATTTTATAATAGAAAGAAATTGGAGATACGGTACTTAAATACAAAAAGCAAAATAATAATTTTTCCCTAAGAATTTCATTTACATTCTGCTTTATTAAATAAATTGTCACGGAGTTATGGTTATAGATATTTAAACACTTATACAGTATGTTCAAGTGGTTTATAGAATTCCATGGACACCCTAAGTGTTTTTAATTCATTGGATTTTTTTTTTAAGTTGTTATAAAATTTGTTTTCATGGAGATCATTTTTGGTATGGTCAGCTTGTAACATGAGCACAATGATCACTTCTATGTACTACGGTGTTTTGACGGATTTTCTATTTTCAGCATTCGAAATTGTCATTACTCTATACATCCCAGAGGGTCATAGTTTTTACTGTTTAAATTAGTCTTAAAGTGAATGATCTATGATTTAAATAAATCTACTGTGATTCAAAATACTTCAAGAATTAGTTACCGCTGTGTGACTAAGATCATTGTGTTTATTATTTTGTCTCAAACTCACAATTATTTTCTCTGCTGGTCAATTAATATAACATATAAAAGTCTAACAACACGTGATTTCTCGCACTGAAAATGTCAATTTTATGTTCAGTTCTTAGACACATTTTTATTTCTTGTTTAATTTATTAGCTTTTCCCAACACATAGCTTGTAAAGTTCTTAAATACACAAGAGTACTTTCCCGCCCAAAAATGTTAATCTTATTGTTTCCGATTTGCAAAAGCGGATCTGCACGTGAAGTGCAGATGAGGCAGTATTCTCCCGTATAAATTCCACTGGGATTGATTAAGTATGACTATTGATTTTCAAATTCATTTTAATCTCATGATTCTATGAATGAATGTTGTTTTCTTTAAGCTGGGTCCTATACGACAAGTCAAAACCAAAACTGGTAAAGAGATGGAATGTCGCGATGTAATACTCCTGGATCAGACCAGTGCAGGTCTTCCCCTACAAATTTGGGATGTGGAAATTGTGCACAGAGCTGATGTGTGGCAACCCAGAGAAACAGGTAATTAAAATTCTCAATGTTGTCTCATTATATCTAATCATAAATTAAATACCATTTAATTAATTAGTTAAATTTATTTTCTTTTTGTACTGTACATAACATTCATTATACATTACAACATTTCAAGCAGAACTTGCCACATATTTGGAAGTTCCTATCATTTTTCCGATGCCTTTTTTTTATTATTATTATTCATGAACCAGAAATAAACATAACATACATTTATTGTTCTTGGTAACTACTACAATATATATCGACTTTGGGTAAAGGTTTTCTCATATTTTATCACAAATGTCACATTAAATTGATTTTTTAATAAAAGGGATTTGTCCGTTTCCTATTATTAATATTAAGTTAAATTATTGGTAACACTTTCACATTGCCGGACACACAATGTATTAATGTCACCAATTTTTACATTTGATTTTCCTTTCTACTCTATTTAATATTCCGCTTCTCCTCTCTCTCTCTCTCTTTCTCTCTCTAACTCCTTCCTTCGGGGAGAGGCCTCATCCACTAGTGGATTGAATATGGCTGTGATTTATTATTTATTATTATTATTATATATATATATGTAAGGTAAATTTAGGACAAATGAAGGAGAAAAAAGGATAATACTTACAGCTTAGCTTCGCATTAGATCACACATATTCACATATACACATAAAAAAAGTCACTATATTTCGTGTATTACACGTTTTCATGTATAGAGGAAGAGAGCGAAGTTCACGTGTTCACAAAATACAAGTTTGAAGAGACAGTGGCGACACGTAGCGGACAAAGCATTAAAACTGGAGAACAACTGTCTGCTGTAGCGCGTAGATTTCCGAAACTTGAAATGAAAATAACTGTATTGAGTGTAAATACAGGTTGGGATCGTGGATGGAAATGTGTTGAAAATGCAGAGGAAAAGGGGAGCTTAGAATTACTGAAGGTTAAGGCCATGTTTTGTTTTCGCCCTCAAACCGTGAATAAAAGCATTCTCCCACAGACGGCGTGTTGAGGTGCTGGTCGTAGGGGGTAAAATGTGGATTATGGCAACCAGGAAAGATAGATCAAAATTGGTATTGTGGGACTCGGTGTGAAGGGAAATTGGGGCATCCGGTTTGTTAATGGTACAGAAGTGACGATAGTTATTAATTCGAATGTTGAGAGCACAACTTGTTTCCCCCACAAAACCTTCAATAACTCTAAGCTCCCCTTTTCCTTTGCATTTTCAACACATTTCCATCAACGATCCCACCTTGTATTTACACGCTATACAGTTATTGTTATTTCAAGTTCCGGAAATCTACGCGCTACAGCAGTCAGTTGTTCTCCAGTTTTAATGCTTTGTCCGCTACGTGTCACCACTGTCTCTTCAAACTTGTACTTTGTAAACACGTGAACTTCGCTCTCTTCCTCTATACTTGAAAACGTGTAATACACGAAATATAGTGACTTTTTTATGTGTATATGTGAATATGTGTGATCTAATGCGAAACTAAGCTGTAAGTATTGTCCTTTTTTCTCCTTCATTTGTCTTAAATTTACCTTAAATTGCCCTCAAGGCTTTCCTTTGTACTATATATATATATATATATATATATATATATATGGCCAGTTATATATGACCAGTTAAAATAAAATAAATTACTGTGTGATTGGTTTCGTTGCGAGGAAAACATGATGGCTTACGTATCGTAAACCAGATGTTCCTCGTCCAAGAAGTACCTAATCATGAAGAACAGCAGTTCTTCGAGTGACGCTCACAAACGTGTCTGTTAGCGGCATTCACATATATACATCTAATTTCGGATCTAGCCAACTATAAGCCCGATATTGATGTTTGAACTTGCATTTGAAAGCCCTTTGCCATACTAAGACACAGAAAGAAAATTTGGGTCAGTAGGACCTCCCTGGGACCCTTAGGGCGGTTCGAAAGAAAATTCAAAATTTCACATTTCTGATGATAGCACTGACCCTAGCCATTATAGGCAGCCGAAACTTGTGGAATCGTAATCTACGCTTCAATACCTTTCAAACGGTATATTACACGTCAAAATCGGTGAAGGGGTTCAAAAGTTATGAGATTTTAAGCCCAATCACAGAATTTTCACAAATGATCGAAAAGTGTGTCTGTCATTCTGTCTGTCTTTTTGCTTTAGCCCCAAATGGCTGGTATCAGGGGGTTTGGGGGGTCAATTGCGGACCACATTGGGTAAATAAATGATTATTTTTTAATAGAAGTTCCTGTTTTCCAGATACGGAGCCTACCATGGTCCAAAATCGACCTTTTGTATGAAGACTATGAACTTCTTTTAATACGCAACCTTACAAAGTAAGTGATAACAGTACAAAAAACCCTTCGCGGAAGGGAGGATACGAAATCTCTTAATTTTATTAATTCATAGTGACACAAAAAAAAATCACTCGCAAAATAGATATAACTTCTTTTGTGAGTATGATACTTTCGTCACTCTTCCCTTTACCCCCGAAGGAGTTCTTGTACTGATAAAGACATTACGAATAGTAAAAGGTGCGGGCTGACTTAAAGGATGAAACAGATTTTATTATACGCTAAAAGTAATTATTTTAAGTAGGCCTCTCTCCCTCCATCATGAACATATTTCAATGTATTATGTATTAAATATATTTATATCATTATATTTATTTTAATTTAAAAAAATTAGATCATCAGTTTATACTTTTTACTTCTAGATTATACTTTTTGTTTCACCTTTTTATTTTCCTTTTTACACAGTGCACCAAAACAATACGACAATACTGAGTTTCAAAGAAAATGTATTAAATATTCTCAGTAATCTCTTTGAAAATGTAGTTTTATTCAGTGGTCATTCAGTTAGTCAAACCCCTTCGCTGTTACGTCTTCATTTGGCTCTTACCCTTACGCTCCTACTTTCAATTGACCCTCCTTCTCATGCATTTTTGCTCGGCCCTCGCCCTCACGTTTTAACATCGCCATTACACGTACTACTCTCATCTTCGCGTTCTCGCTTAGTCATTTCCTTACATCTTCGCGTTCTCTCTTCGTCATTTCCTTACATCTTCACGTTCTCGCTTTTCGTCATTTCCTTACATCTTCACGTTGTCGTCTCGTCATTTTCTTACATCTTCGCGTTCTCGCCTCGTCATTTCCTTACATCTTCACGTTCTTTCTTCGTCATTTCCTTACATCTTCACGTTCTCGCTTCTTCATTTTCTTACATCTTCACGTTCCCGCTTCTTCATTTCCTTACATATTCACGTTCTCGCTTCTTCATTTCCTTACATCTTCACGTTCTCGCTT
>JAGDQP010007320.1:0-33682 GCA_022664845.1 Lepisma saccharinum | reverse complement strand
CCCCCGGAAAGCCGTGCGGGATTACCTACCTGGAATTTCTATAAATTAAATCGACCTTACTATTATTATTATTATTTAATTAATTATAACTATAAGAAGGATATGCCTTCGTATAGTTATACGAAGGATTAATTATAACTATAGGTCCCATGGATGTAAACGGGACTTAAACAGGACGTCCTACGGACGTCCCGATATCCTGCCAGGAGATCCGTCAGATATCCCTGGGACGTCATTTTGCTATGTGGGTATACACTTAACATATATTTTTTTATTAACAGTTATTTTTAAAAACATTTGTTAAAGCTATATTATTTTCTTCTGATATTTTGAAGTGGTATTGTACAGTAAAAGCTTTACCACAACCTTATATGTTTTAGATATATGAGAATGATTCATAGTTTGTTATTATTACAAGCATTAATAATTATTGTTTCTTACTATCTTTTTTTAAGTAGACTTACTTTTATTTATAAGTTTTACAAAAGACGAGAATTACACTTACTACAGCATAGAAGTTTATTGAAATTTCAGATATTTATTTTTATTGGTCCCTTTTTGATAACAAGGATGTGAACCTCATTCTCTGCCCCTACCCAGTCCTTTACAATCGCTTATGGAGAAAAACTTCTACAAATGCTTTGATTAGATGCCAATGGGGTAGTTATACAGTAATCATAATTTGTTAAACTGTCGAGAAGAAATTGTATTCTAACTGCCCCCATGTCTCCCTAATCGCCGCCACTAATTGCTAATAACACTAAGAATGAAGAGAAAAAAATAAAAACTTGTATAAACTGTTTAAAGACTACACTACTCACGTTGAGCAGTGTCTTCTTCTGGAACTGTTTCCGCCTGGCTATTTGAAAACACTACAAAGTGTTCCTTTCGATACGTCACCACACTTGTCACTAGAAAATTTTGCTCAAACTCTTGGATTAGTGTCATTTGCAGCACGATGATTTTGCAGCTATATATCTTCAGATATTTCTGAGGCTTAAACTGATCAACCGGTGGGCCATTTGAATTGATGAACATTAGATTAGAGACGTGAGTAACTAACAGGGATGATCTCAGATCTGTGATGATGTTTTTTATTGTTATTCATCAAGCTAAAACCCTGCTCACATTGCGCATATATATATCTGAAACGAAAATTGAAAGTACACGAGTTGTCTAGAAGAAGGTATACGCTAATACATACGGTTAACAAGACCATAGACCTCATAATAGATAGACTTAGTCCTATCCCCATTTCTGGCTGCGCTAAAATTAATGGATTTTTGTTCAGAGCAAGTGATTTTGAATCCATCCGCTAGGTAGCTCTGCCATAGACGTCATATTCTACTATGAGGTCTATGGCAGAGCTACCTAGCGGATGGATTCAAAATCGCGTGCTGTGAACAAAAATCCATTAGTTTTAGCGCAGCTAGAGATGGAGAAGCGTGATAAGTCTATCTATTATGAGGTCTATGCTATAACTCCTCAAGGTCACAACCGGAGAAGATGGGTGGACACACAAAGAAGATCTCTCTCTCTCTTTTTCTCTCTCTGACGATCTCTCTCAGCTACTCTATAATGGTTAATGAGTTATTTGACGAATGAAGACTTAATAATATGAAGATTTATTTGTTTATAAAATTTAAAGACCAAACCACTACCCTCGGAATGATGAAATCGAAGGCACCTTCGATATTCCCTCCGGGAAAGAGTTAGGATGGTGTTAATAGCTGTTGTGTCTTTCTTTGAAATTTGGTGTGAATATGTGAAATTGGCGACACTAACTCAAACTGTTCTGACTATTTCTCGCTTTACCAAGATCATATCTTACATTTTCGTCTTTTTGGTTTTGTTAATGATAATTCTATTTGATTTTATGTTCATAATTTACATATCTGGATTCTGCAGTAAATTCTGGTACAACAATATAGGGGTCGTCCAAATATTACGTAAGCATTTAAGGGAAAGAGAGGTTCAAACTTTGCTTGTGCTATCTGACAATGGGGCAGTGGTTTCAGAACAATTCTTACGTAAGATTCGCTTAAAAACATTTTAGTGTAGATTTAAATAGCTTTTTGGGCTACGAAACAATAAGAAATTTGACAAGTCTTACGTAAGAGCAAGGGTCAATATATGCTTATTTTTGCTTACAAAGGGAAGGGGAGGTGTAAAATAATTTTAAATGTGCTTACGTAATACTTAAATGACATCATATGAAGACTGAAAAGTTATGCCTTCAATTTTGTGACATCGAAAAATTATTTTATTTAATGAATGGATAACAAAAATGCTCCTTAAACTTAATATTGTATCTTATATAGGATATTTACTTTTCAACCTGGTCTCCTCTCTTCGTTATGCGTTTCTACCAACGATGGACAAATTCCTGAAAGCTTTCCATCTTATTCTTTTAGCTAATTTCTCACAGTTCTTTCTAAGTCTTCATTGATCTCAAATCAGTGAAACCGAAGATATCATTAAACAACCTACACGCATCGGTAAATCTGAATTAGAGCAATATCTTTAACCGTGAAAAATTCAGTGACATCATGTGCTTGAACCGTTGCCGAAAATGTTCCCTACATGCCTTTATTTCAAGGAAGTTTTTTTTATTGTTTTAGTCTTTGTGAAGAAATAGTACTTCAAATTATGACCATTATTTTTGAACACCCTGTATACGTTTACAAAGGCTTATTTTCATCCCATTCCTCAAATGAAATAGAAAGAAAGAAAAATTCTAGAATTGAAATCAACGTAGAGCAGGTCGAGTGCTAGGTACTTCGAGGTCATTCAACCTGGCTCTGCACTGGCTACGATGTTTACCTAAAACTTTAATACGGTTATTGAGTCAAAACACCACCTATTCTTACTTCTTTCTACACTGACTATTCTGGAACAGTCGGAACCAAGAGTAGCTTTTAGAATGCGTACTACTTCACCTACTATCATGCTTCCGTAACAAGCAAAATAACTAGACAACCCGCTCAACAAACTAAAACCCTTTTACACTATAGAGTTAGGTAAATATTCTGTCACAAAAAGGCAGTAAGACCTTCAGTCGTCTCCATGTAATTCAAAGTTCAGTTCAACAATTTTAGTATATCTACAAGTGTTTGGGAAGATCATGTAAGACACGTTCGATTTATATTATGCCCCTTAACTGACTCGTATTAAATAATTACTTTTTTTTTTTTTTTTTTGCCTTGGAAGGTAACGTTTCTTGTATGTAACAATTATTTCCGTCATTATTCTTCACCTGAGGATGGACTTTGGTGTGAGGCTGAAAAGTGCTTAGAGGAATTTAAAGAATCAAAATTATCGCAACTAAGGACTAAACTACACGTAAGTAAAGTATTAATTGACTGATATTCGACTATTGCAGCCTCATCAGCATCCTAGCTTTTGAGCAGCTACTACTTAACACAAATGAGTTCCGGTAGTTGTCAGTAAACTTGTAAACTTTATTTTGTATGGGCCATTTT
The DNA here is from genome assembly GCA_022664845.1 of Lepisma saccharinum. Classification (NCBI taxonomy): domain Eukaryota; kingdom Metazoa; phylum Arthropoda; class Insecta; order Zygentoma; family Lepismatidae; genus Lepisma; species Lepisma saccharinum. Next base: position 30,200 of record JAGDQP010007320.1, on the reverse strand, counting down.
TTTTTTTTTTAGTAACTTTGACTTCGGTCCGTTACGATTATGAATGCGATGCTAGTTAAAATTCAGATCCATGCCCGAAGCAGGATTCGAGCTCGGGACCTTCGAGTCGCTGGCTTAGCGTCCCAGCGGATAGTGAATACCAGTAATCGACAGATGATAACAGTGGTGATGGTGAAGCAAGTTTAGTTTGAATGAACACTTGAAGGGAGCAGTGCAGTTGTGTTGAAAGAGTGCGACTGCTCTGAGGGATGACGTAACAAAGTACTATATATGCTGACCATTGGTGTATAGTAATGGTTTTTATTTTGTATAGTATAAATATTGTTGTTATAAATGCACTCCTTCAATAAACTATTATTTATGATGTGATTTCTATTATTGTTTACATTTAGTTCCCGTTGCCAGATTCCAGTTGATGAAAAGCTAGGAGTGTGTATCAATTTGGAGTGTCCCATTGGTTCAGGAACTGAAATAGCTGCACCTGATACAATGTTTGATGTTCGAGTCACATTAAGTGATCATACGGGTTCAATTCCAAACTGCCGTCTCACTGGAGCTACAGCCGAACAGGTTCTTGGATGCACAGTAAGTCTATATATCTGGTGTAGTAAAAAGTAATCCATTATTTTGCCAATAGATGGATTCAGTGATCTGTATCTCGCGTTGTATAAGTCCGATCGGGTTCAACGAGATGGCGTTCAAACGATGAGATTGCGTACTACAAACACTGTTCAGATAGTTGTGATGAGTTGACTCAGTGTTGTGTGAGCGCGCGTCAAAATGGACACTAGCAAAGAGAAAATACGCTATATTTTACAGTTTTTCTTCGATAAAGGCGGAAACGCAAGCCAGGCGGCTGCAAATGTGAATAGTGTTTATGGTCCTGATACTGTAACAGCCAATCACGCGCAATTTTGGTTTCGTCGATTCCGTTCCGGTAATTTTGACGTCAAAGATGTACCACGCACTGGAAGGCCAAGTGTCGAAAATATCGATAAAATCATGGACATTGTCGTGTCCGACCGTCATGTAAGCACTGTTTCGATTGCCCAAGAGCTAAACATTGCACAAAAAACCGTGTGGAACCATTTGCATAAGGTTGGATACACAAAGAAGCTTGATGTATGGGTGCCACACGAGTTAACGCAAAAAAAACTCATGGACCGAATTTCCATCTGCGAATCGCTGCTGAATCGCAACAAAAGCGACCCATTTCTGAAGCGGTTGGTGACTGGTGATGAAAAGTGGATCACTTACGACAACGTCACGCGAAAACGGTCGTGGTCGAAGCGCGGTGCGCCGGCGCAAACGGTGCCCAAGCCAGGATTGACGGCCAGGAAGGTTTTGCTGTGTGTTTGGTGGGATTGGCAGGGAATTATCTACTATGAGCTGCTCCCCTACGGCCAAACCCTTAACTCGGAACTATACTGTCAACAATTGGACCGTCTGAAGGCAGCAATCGCCCAGAAGCGGCCAGCTTTGGCCAATAGGAGAGGCATTGTGTTCCACCAGGACAACGCCAGGCCACACACATCGATAGTGACTCGCCAGAAGCTCCGGGAGCTTGGTTGAGAGGTTCTTATGCATCCACCTTATAGTCCGGACCTGGCACCGAGTGATTACCATCTGTTCCTGTCCATGGCGAACACGTTTGCTGGTGCAAAATTCGCGTCAAGAGAGGTTTGTGAACATCGACTGTCTCAATTTTTTGCCAATAGGGACAAGGGCTTCTATGAGAGAGGCATCATGATATTACCTTCCAAATGGCAACACGTTATGGAACAAAACGGCGCATATGTGACCTAAATCGGATCATTCTAACTATGGTAAGTCAAGCCTTCAATGTCATGCAAAAATAATGGATTACTTTTTACTACACCAGATATATTTGTATCAAATGCATGGTAATGCTTTTCCTCATGTTCCATCATATCACGTTCGTTTCAATTAGGATACCGTTGCCTCCCGACTGCGTTATGTTATACTTCGGCTTAATATTTCGTAAATCAGTTGGTTGATGTAAATATTAAATTATGTTAAACTGCATTTCTTTTTAAGCCGAGTCCCGAGTCCAAGCTATACCTTTTTTCTCGTACGTTTTAAGTCAGTGCTGGAAATGGAAATATTTTACTCGGAGAACGCAGAAAAAAAATTCCTAATGAGAATTCCGGATTGCAAAAATGATAAGGGGGAACGTAGAAAACTTTTAACTATGGAACTGCTGTTTACAAAAAAATAAATAAAAATACATTATTAAATGGTAAGTAGGACGCAAAAAATATCCCCATGGAAACTAGGAATTGCAAAAGAAACATGGTAAGGGAAAGGCAGAAAAATTACCCTATGAGAACTGTGGATTAAAAAAAAATGGTGACTAGCAATTTCCGGCGAGTTATACCCGCTCTTTATAAACAGTAGCTATGACTATTAAGTTCATTTTTGCAGTAGATGGCAAAAGGCCATGAATGAATTGAAATTCAAAATTTAACGAAGGGACGATTTCTCGACACTTTCTTGCGCAAGTGTATGTTTAGAGGAGAGAGGGTTTCGTATATTTTCCATTGGAACAATTCAGGCCTGTAGATTCTTTGACCTCTCCGTACCAATGAGTGAATAGGATAGAAGTCTCCCACCAAATGACGGCTAATCATTGTTGAATTGTCACTGACTCGTCTGCTCTACGTGGAGTATCAGGTTTGCAATAGTTTCAGGTTGTTTAAGCTTTTAGAGAACTTTAACAAATGGTGATAAAGGATCATTTAACCGCCTCTCGGAAACATAAACAACAGTTGCGATTCCGTACGTTCCCTCTAGACATACAGTTTAGTTTACTGGGGGAACGACGATTCCCTGCGTCTGCCTCCCCTCCCCATTTTTAGCACTGGTTTTAACTACGCGGGTAAAACGGAGCTAAAAGACGTTTGCGATGAACATGTCCTTACTATGTCATGAGATAGTCCATAACGAGACAGACAGGCTCACAAAAACTCTTCTTTAGTATTCGTCTTTCCTTATCTTTACCGGGATGTCTTAGGTTTAAAACTCACAAGGAAAGGTCACGGTTCTCAAACACACAAATCCTATTCACACCTAATACATCGCAAGCAACATAACGAGATATGTAGATTACCAAAATTTAAGGTGCCATGGTCCAGGGGGAGGGGAGCTAGGGGCTCCGAAACTTCGAATGTCACAAAAATGTATATAAAGGCAGTATAGTGAGGTTGTAATGGAATATCTTGAAAACGGGAAAAGTAAATCAAAATAAAACTTACACAACATATAACTGACATCAAGTAGTAACAAAAATCATAAGCAGTGTTGCCATCTAGGAAGCAGTGTTGCCAACGCAGAACAAAGTTACAACTTTTAAATAGCATTAAATACCAATTAATGTACAGTGGAAAAGTAGTGGCAATAGAAAATAAAATAGTACAAGTTGTGTGCACAGTGTTGCGAACTATGGAAGATATATGAGCTGAAAGTAGTCGGGTTAGAAAATATATGTGGAGAGACAGGCCAATATGCTGGTATCTGGAATAACAGTAAAGTCGCTAATCAGCACGTATCCTACCGAGAGTTGGGGAATAGTGAAAGCACTGTCACCACTGAATGGAACCACGCGTCAAGTAAGATATATTTAAAAGGCACTAGTAACAAACAAAAGAACATTGTGAACGCTGGTACCATAGTGTTGCAATCTTTTCGTTGGTGTGATATATCTTCCATAGTTTGCAACACTGTGCAACCAACTTGTACTATTTTCTTTTCTATTGCGAGTACTTTTCCACTGTGCATTAATTGGTGTATAATGCTATTTAGAGAATTGCAACTTTGTTTTGCTTTGGCAACACTGCTTATGGTTTTTGTTACTACTTATGGTCAGTTATATGTTGTGCAAGTTTTATTTTGATTACTTTTCCCGTTTTCAAGATATTCCATTACAACCTCACTACTGCCTCTGCCTTTATATACATTTTTGTGACAGTCTAGTGGTTAGAGCGTTGGACTCATGTCCGCGTGGTCCCGTGTTCAGTTCCCGGATAGAGTCCTACTTTTCGGCGTCCACCCAGTGTCGTGAGGCAAATTGTGGAGTCACGTGAATAAAGACGTGACGGCTACACTCGGTCAGGAAAGCCCCTGATACGCCTGTTCGTGGTTAGGTACGCGCAGTGCTGACCACACAGTCGTTACTCAGGTGGACGTAGTTCCACCAAACACGGATAGATGGCGTTGGGGCAGGCTCAGGGCCTATAGGCCTGTTACGCCAGTGTTCTTTTTTTTATTAATAATATGTTTATTTTGCATTTTATTTCCTTGTCAAGGGGACGGATGAAGTAACTAAGCATGCAAAAGTGGTAGCACGTTCAAAAGTTTCAGGTTAAAAAAAAAGGGGGGGGGGATATTACCAACCATACAGCATAAAGTATTTTCAAAACAATGTATAAAAATAAATGCCTATGTCCATTAAGGATGTATTTTAAAAATATTTCCGAATATATTTTCGATTTTCAAGCATGTTCATATTCTAAGAATATTTTAAACCTTCTAAAAATATCCAAAGATAAATTGGAGGCAACTACCGATTTTTTCTGTACATCAAGCCTCTGTAGGTACAGACACAATTGATAGTAAAGAGTGAAAAGTATGTGACTGGACCGGGGATCGAACCCGTGACCTTTGGGTTACCGTCCCAATGCGCTAATGGTTTCGAGAGAGAACATCGACAGCATGAGTGAAAGGTGTGTGAGTGGAAAAGGGGTCGACTGGGTGGCTCAGATATTGGCGCATTGGGACGGTAACCCAAAGGTCCCGGGTTCGATCCCCGGTCCAGTCACATACTTTTCACTCTTTAATATCTTCTAAAAATAATTTAAATATTCTAAAAGCATTGTGAAAATATCATAAAATAATTCCAAAAGGTTTAAGAATATACTTCGGAAATATACCGCATTTACGTTTAAGAAAATATTTTCAGAAATGTATTGAAAATATTTACTTAATGGACGTAGGATTTGTTTTTAAAATATTACTTCAAAATATTTTTAAAGTATTTGTCTGTTGTGTGAGTTACGTAGAAATATTCATATAACTAAAGCTCTTCAAGAATATACTAAAATCATTTTCCTAAAAACATATAAGAAGCTGTTTTAAAAATATAGTAATTCTTAGAAAACAATCTTAAAATAATATTGGAAATATAGCGTATTTGCTTCAGAAGATATTGTCAAAAAAATATATTAATAATTTACCGTACATAGGAATTATTTATAAAAAGTTTCTTTTTCTACTGTATAAGTACGCGTAGTAATTGCCAATAGCTACTATAACAGCTCCCGTTGTCAAGTGGTTATGTTCAGTGTGCGAATTAACGAACATGGATGGGCTGCTCACCAACCTGCATTAGCAGACAGCATGGCGAGTCAAATGTCAGCACCCCTCCTTTCTTAACACATGATGGTACAAGTAGGGAAACATCCTCGGAGGACCTTATTGCCCGGATGACGGAATGCAGCTAGCAACGGCAGCGGTCAGTCCTGCAGGAAGTCAAAGGGTCAAAATGCCCGGGTTTGGACTGTAGATTGCCAGGACACTGAAACGGCAACTCGAATGGATCTATACGTGGCGACTCTCAACTGTCAGTCACTTGCAAGAAAGGACAAATTAGAAGAATTGCAGAATTAACTAACAAGGATTAAGTGGGACATTATATAGGACTATCAGAAGTGTGGAGGAAGAATGAAGAACAGTTGGAACTATCGTCGGGGCGCACGTTCTACTTTAAAGGAACAGAAAATGGAAAACCGACAGCCTTTGGCTTTATAATTAATAAAGACCTGAAGTCACGGATCACAGAAATTGAAGGAATTTCAGATTGAATTGCACGGGTAGTAATAAAGAAAAACAAGAGATATAGTATGGAAATTATACAAGTGTATACTCCAATAACCTTACATCCGGAGGAGGAAATCGAAGACCTATACGAGGAGATACAGAAGATTTTGGATAGTAGCAAATCGCATTACAAAATTGTAATGGGAGATTTCAATGCGAAAGTAGAAACCAAGCAGAGCAGTGACACGAAAGTAGGAAACTTTGGATTTGGCAAAAGAAACAAGAGAGGAGAGAAGTTAGTGGAATACTCAGAAGCCAACAGACTGTTCATTTCCAATACATTTCCAAGAAACCGCCCCAGAGGAAGTGGACATGGAAAAGCCCAAATGGGACCAAAAACGAATTAGACTACGTTCTATCGAATAACAGTGAAATTCTGCAAGACGTGTCTGTTCTGAACAGTTTCAAAGTCCCGAGTGATCATAGGATGGTGAGATGTAAGCTGAAACTAAATACTAGACTTGAGAGAAAGAAGCTTATCAGAGGAAAACCGCCAGTTTTAGATCTGGAAAATTTAGGTAAAAACAGAGAGACATTCGAGATAGATTTAAGCAACAGATTTAGCGCCTTGGAAGAGTTAGAGGATGAAGAAGACATCGAAAGCAGAAATAAAATACTGACTGAGATAATAAGAGAAACAGCCAAGGAGATAGCAGGTACCAGAAAGAAAAAAGAGAGCAAAATCTCAGAAGAAACTAAACTCTTGATGAAGAAAAGAAGGGAAATGAAAGAAGAGGAAAATTACATAAAAAGGATTGAATACATGGAACTAAATAAAACCGTAAGGAAGAAAATAAGAGAGGATGTACGAAGATATAACGAAAATCTTGTTAGAGATACAATCGAGGAGAACAAGAGCCTGAAGAAAACCAAACAGCAGTTCATGATAGGGAAAAAGTAAGTAATTGCAGTTAAGAGACCAGACGGGACCGTAACACGAAATAAGGAAGAAATTATAAAAATATTTGAAAATTTCTACAGAGAATTGTACTACTCCAAAGAAGAGCTAGGAAATGAAGACTCAGAAAAAATGATGTAGATGTCCCAGATGTAATGAAAGAAGAAGTGGATAAAGTACTTCGAGGGATGAAGAACGGAAAATCACCAGAAGAAGATGGACTCACAGCAGAGATGTTTAAATGGGGAGGTGAAAACATGAAAGAGGAACTTGCGAAATTATTCTCAATGTGCCTGAGGAAGAGAGAAATACCCAGAAGTTGGAGTAATGCTGTTATAATTTTGTTGTACGAGAAAGGGGACAAAGAACGCGTCGAAAACTACAGACCATTAGTTCACTGTCATTTCTATACAAAACGTTCACCAAAGTTATTTTGAATCGTATTGAACGAGACTTAGATTTTAACCAGGGAAGGGAACAAGCCGGATTTCGTCGTGGATTTAGCACAATGGACCACATACAAACATTGAATGAAGTTATGGAAAGGACTAATGAATATGAACGTCCACTATGTTTGGGATTCATAGATTTCGAAAAGCTTTCGATTCGGTCTCCTTGTCAGCAGTAGTTAAATCACTTAAACATCAAGGCATCGAAAATAGGGTTACTACCTTTTCATTTCCTGATTCCCGGACACATTTTAAATCGTATGCATGGAGCGCCTGAGATAGACTGGATAACAGACCTCAGTTGAAGTATTTTTCAGTAATGTACTTAACTTTTTAAAACACAGTAAGTTTTAATATGTAAATAATATCAATTTTAGAATAAAGTGCAAGCACGAATGATTTACGAAGGTAATTTTTAACCTAACCTGTTTTTTTCTATGAAAAAATAACGCACCGCAATCAAACGTATCTTACGTTATAATTATCAGGAAAAGTATCATACGTTGTGGGATTATACAATAAAGTCTCTCTAAAAGCAGTACATTTCATGCAGTGTAACCTATAGAGGGTGGTACGACAAGAAACATAATCCAATTTGAGAAGTTGAAAAAGTAAAATCAAAATTGAATGCGTTATATACTACGCAAACTACGAAAAATAACTATAACATTCACAATCTGTTCTGAGTATTCTTTGTGCAAAGTGCGCAAGAGTTTCTTGCATAGCTAGGTAAAGATCAGCTATATGAAAACGCTAAGAAATTGCAATTGATAAATTGAAATGTCATTACCAAACACAACTTCTAGATAACCAATATGGATTACTTTTAAACCATACGTCTAGATAAAAATTACGAAAATGTGAAGATTAACTATTCATTGAGCATTAAATCAGTGTATATTGTTTGACTTGGTTGCTTCAATCAGTAAAGGTTTCGTTGGTAGAAAGTCATAAAATTCAGAACGTATTATTTAGAAATTTGCTTTGCGCTGAAATTTTGCTTTTACAACATCAAGTCTTTTTAGACTGTTCGTCCAAATGTATCCCATTATTGACAACACTTGTTCTGTGTAGACATTCTTGCAGGTATAGGTAACATGTACATAATAATTATTGGTAACATATTCGGCAAAGTTTGAACACGACGTTTTCCAAATACAAAGCACCACCTCGATTCACATGAGTGTGTTTGTCTCTGCTGGATTTCGCACATGAGAGATGGGGTCAGCGTATTCCACATTATTTGGTGTTGGCAGATGTTTTACGGCCGGATGCCCTTCCTCACGCCAACCCACACCAGCAATCCGGGTATGGGCAATCGAAACGTTACTGTGAAATGGAGCTTCCACCGGGAATCGAAACCGGGACCCCTCTCACAGAAGGCGAGCGCGGTAACCACGTGGCTACGCAGAAACTCGATTCATTTGAGTCATGTTTCGAAATGATTTCAGTAAAGACATCCCACATAGCAGAGTACATCCCTGGGACGTCCCATTTAGATCCCATTAACGTCAGATTTCTCAAGCTCCCATAGCGATGTCCTAAGGACGTCCGTGGGATAACTCTCTGGGCAATACAAACAGTTCATCCCGTATGGAGGTCCCCTGGATGTCCCCCGGAAAGCCGTGCTGGATTACCTACCTGGAATTTCTATAAATTAAATCGACCTTATTATTATTATTATTTAATTAATTATAACTATACGAAGGATATGCCTTCGTAGAGTTATACGAAGGATTAATTATAACTATACGTCCCATGGATGTAAACGGGTCTTAAACAGGACGTCCTACGGACGTCCCGATATCCTGCCAGGAAATCCGTCAGATATTTCTGGGACCACATTTTGCTATGTGGGATCATTAACCATATAATATTTTTAATAACGAAATGGGGTGGGCTTCACCAATCTTCGTTAAGAACTGATGAATCGTTAAGTAACATTAAAAGCTTTGAAATTCATTAAATTTGTTAAATAATGATTCGTTTAATTCTTAAATAAGGTTGGGTGGAACCCACGCTATATCTACAAGATTACACAATACAAGTTTACTTCCGGCCTCTTCAATATCTTTCCATGTGATGTTTTCTGAAAGACTAAAGGCTTTGAAATAATGGAAAGGATTACTTTCACTAAAATCTAATTCCTTTTCTAACTACTGAATTGAACATTGATATATGTATTTTTTCAACTTTAATTTCAGCTCTTATTTCTGGTTAGACGTAAAAGTTTTCCGAGTCGTACACTAACTTTATAACCAAAGATCTCATCATAAATCCCTGCTTCAGTTCACTTTCCATACACCTGTGAAGAAGAGGAACAATTGTGCTCCAATTACAAAATTCTTTAATAAATCATTCCAGTACATTATGTAGAAATATAAGTATCCTTCTTCAGGAATAGGAACGATTTCTGGGCAATCACTGTCAGATCCACTTGAAACAAACTTCTATGTAAGTCGAACACGTTCTTCTTCACTCAAGTTTAAGAACTATTATTTGATAGACAGCCAGTTCTCCACCAAACATACTACAGCAGGATATAAAGAAGGCCATCTCGTAGGCATATGACGTAGAATAATTTCACATTTCAAATCGACAGATTCATGGAACTTCTTCAGAACACTGACTATTTTTTAGGAGAAATGGAAAATTCATTAAAAACTTTAATGACTAAAGTCTCCATGTTCATGTCACCAACTTTTACTGCGTTATAACTGATAGATAATCATGGAAAGGGCGGTAAAAACGGAAATTAAAAAGAAAACAATGGAAAATGTTTTCATGAAGCAAAAGAACACTGTTTTACCATTTTCGTCACAGATATTCACTGTTACATTTCTTTCTCTCTGAATTGTGTCCATGAAACCATATGAGCTAGAGAAAATATAGTTGAATGTGTAACAACGATCGGATTGTCATGTCATTACAGAACAATAAAGTGATAGTACCTACATAATTTTATTTTTTGGAACATTGGTGTGTTTAAGATCTGCTTCAGATGTAATTTGGAGACTGGCAGATCCGGTTTAGAACCCAGGGCGTAACTTTGGTAAAGCAAATTACCTATGAATTTGTCAAATAACACTCTCTTACAGTCTAACATGCACGGATAAATTTTGGGGTGAAGGATAACATTTGGATACTTGGGTAATGCAGAAATACCCAAACTACGGCTTCACTAGTTGACGGCTTAATATCTACATAAAAGCTATCCTAACAAATACCAATATGTCATAGCTCCATTTGCACGGCATTCCCATTAGTCAGTGGATCCGAACCAAAATAGACACAAGTTAAAACAACTCACCTACGCTGAGAAGATGATGATTACAGATATTAGCTAAATAGTTCGTGGAGAGTCGAACCAAGGAATTCAATCGAAATCACTAATAACATTCGAGTTACAATTCAACACTAAGACTGTCTGTCATAGTAGCCGAAATGTCTCAGCACTCGGGCTCAATTTGTTAATGTACCCAATTTCGCAGTTGTCACGAAAGTTCGTAACAGCTCTTCATTGGCTAAGAGATCCGATGCACTGCCGGAGAACTACACTTTTCTAAGGGTAGCTGAATTTCGCTAAGTCCGAAAGAAGACAAAAACTAACTTTTCTAAATGAAAAATTTAGAGTACAAGCTGCCACTGGATTTAATAGATTCAAGTCGGGGATGGACATATGGACTCAAAGATAGACTCTTGTAACAGTGCTGAAACCAAGTATAACAGAGGTAACACTGGAGTAAAACTCAAGAGTGAGGGATAAGAGAAGCGGCTATTTATAAGAGGTATTGAACGGATCATTGACAGAGGGATGATGAAAACGGGTGAAACTATTTGTTGTGGAGATTTGGAAGAGGAGAGTCTCAGGACGGATCTTCCCCTTGATTCAAGCATCCTGCTTTTAGCACGTTCGGCGGATACAATAAGATCAATAACTGAAATAGATTATTGAAACTTGGAGACGATCTGGCGTGTGATGATATCAAAGACAACTTTCGCGGGTTGGACACAATTGGGGGTCTGCATTCACATGAAATTAGTCTGCTGAAATGTGATTGAATACTTATCTTCGTATTCAATGTCTTTATCAATTGATTTTCTGTGAGGGCATCTCTGGTTGCTTTTTTTTCTCAGTTAGTCACATTGCAGGTGGATAAGATCTAATTGCTAACGATGACTGAACGTGTCTTCGTGTCGGAATATTGGTTGTTAACTTATATTGCATCCAGTGAATCAATCGCTGGAGATCGAAGGCATGGGAACTGGAGTCACTGACAAATCTGATAAAACCTAGATATTAATGTGATCAACATTGAAGTCATCTCTCGAATCTGACCACACCACCTTTTGTTTCCTTTAAACTAATCTACTACAAAATTTAATTGAAAACTAAAATTAATGCTAAAATTATAACTCAATTAAAGGGAAACATGTGTTGCTATTTACAGGTGCAGTAAATGACAAGATACAGAAATAGAATAGAATGATGAACTACTGAAAATAAAAGGTAGTTTCATATACAAAATATATTTCTTGATCCTGATACTCTGAATTCAATATTTATATTATAATTTATCTATAAAGCAACATAATATGGGTTACCCTTAACATTATACTGCAATTTAGAATAGCATATATTCAGAGTAGCATGCAATAAGTTGCTCTTGGCGTGATACATATTTTTATAACATACAATATCGTTCTATATTTGATTTTATTTCAGATCCCTGAAATACATTTAAAGTATTTACATTCTTATGTGTTTTCAACATATAAAAGAGTTATGAAAGTATTCAAAAACCGTTACATTCAAATGGGAAATTATTTCCCTGAAATATGTTGTAATATTCAGCTTACAAAATAAGTTATTAGTAATTAGTCACACAATTCTCCTACTTCACTCTAAGATATTTACAGTTCAAACAGGTTTGTCGTATTTATGAGAAACTATTTACCTACATAAAACAGCAAAACACTTTATATTTGTTTTCTGGTAGAAAGTATTCGAAAAATAGTTTTTAAGATTAGATTATTTCGATGGAACAAAAAATATGTTTTCCATTGCCTTATTTTCTCCAATCAATTAATTATATGACATTGGCTGCTAGCTGGAATCGGTTGAATATATAGTCATGCAAATAAGTTTCGTTACAGAGTGTCCCAATAAAGATAATATTCTAAATGTACTTTTGTACCAAGCACGAACATTTTAACTAATACATTAATGATCAAATAATGTTTGTTGCCTTCGAACAGTTAAAATAGTTTTTTCGCCAAAGTAGCGCCAAAAATTGAGAAAAGATGTTTTCCCACCAATTTTTACCTCCAATCATTTGTCCCGGAAATTAATATCACTAGTTATGGATGACATAATAATTACAACTAACAGCGATTAATTTTGAAATGTATGTTTTAAATTCTGAAAAATTAATTTATGTTATACGAAAAATCGACTGAATGGTCTGCTGTATATGCTGTCATTTTCTTGATATGCAATTTGTGTTGCAATCTACATCCCAAATATGTTCTCCAATCGCTTCCGACGTTTCATTACTGGTTTTATAAAATCAACAGAATGAGGAACTAGTGCATTACACACGATAGCTTCATACTTACAATTAGATAAATTACATTCACTATTACCTACTTTTTAGAGATTAAAGATCAAACTATACCTCTACAGGAAAGCCACAGTCTTACCTACCTTTATGAATGAATTATTTATCGTAAATTATTCCAAAGCCGGTCATTTCACAATCGTGCGTGTAACGGCACCTCATACACCACCCCGTGTAGTGGAGGATTAAAGATACTATATTTGGAAATCTGATAAACAAAAAAGTCATTCTGAAGGAATTCTGGTGGAATAATGAACTGATTTTTTTTTGGTGGGGGGGGAAAGCAAATTCCCGGACATTTAACTTTCGAATCCGGACCCCGGACAAATCTCTCGATTCCTGGATTGTCCGGGTCAATGCCGGACTGGTGATAATCCTAATCGAAAGTTCATACATCAAGCTACTGCGAAACATTTATTCGACTGCCACATCTGTCATTAGACTACATCAAGAAAGTGAAAAATTTAAATTTGGAAAGTTGGTCAGGCAAGGAGATTCAACTTCTTCAAAACTGTTTTGTGCGGTCCTGGAGAGTGTGTTACAAAATTTAAACTGGGATGAAGTTGGAATAAAAATTAATGGCGAATATCTTCATCACCTACGGTTCGCTGATGATATAGTCCTGTTTGCTTCAAGTGCAGAAGAACTACAAACCAGAATGGAAGAGCTGAGTACTGAGAGTTCGAAAATAGGCCTTAAAATGAATTTAAGTAAAACAAATGTCATATACAATCAACATGCTGCAAAAAGGGAAATAAAGATTAGCGGAGAGACAATAGGCATAGTTGATGAGTATCTTTACCTAGGCCAGCTCAAAACATCGAATGCCAAGTTGACTGATGAAATAAATAGAAGGTGTAAAATGGCGTGGAGTTCTTTTGGAAGACTACACTTAATTTTCAAAAGTAAACTACAAATGTGTCTGAAGCGTAAAGTTTATAATCAATGTGTCTTACCTGTGATGATGTACGGCTGTGAAACTTTGATATTGAATGCGCAAACGACTCAAAAATGTAGAGTCACACAAAGAGCAATGGAGAGATACATGCTAGGAATAACCAGGAGGGACATGAAGACAAATGAATGGATTCGCGCACAAACAAAGGTAGATGATGTAATCAAGACTGCGAAGAAGATGAAGTGGAGATGGGCCATTCACATAGCTAGACGAACAGACGGAAGGTGGACGACAAATGTACTGCAGTGGATTCCTAGAGAAAATGAACGACCGAGACGACGTCGAAATGCAAGATGGACAGATGAAATCAAGCGTTTTTCAGGAGCTACATGGATGAGGATAGCAGGAGACCGAGATATGTGGAAAGAAAAGGGGGAGGCCTTCATCCAGCAGTGGATAGAAAATGGCTGAATATGATGATGATGATGATTGAAAAATGGGATTGTATGTCTTGGACTTCATAAACATCACAAAAGAAATGGCTACCAAATATTCTTCTTAGCTCCTAGTAAAAGCTCATATACCCTTGCCACTTTCATGAAAATAGTTTCAACTTCTGGCAAATAAATATTTTCTAGGGGTGAGAAATTTATCCCTTGCAGGGACAAAAAATAAATTTGTCAGGGGAAAAAATCCCGGGTATCCCCCCCCCCCGCTAATTCGCACACTGGTTTATTTCACGTACTCTTTTCCTAGTAGCTCTGGGGAGGCTCACAGGTTCGAGTCCTGCTGGCTGGCAAAGATCCTGAATGACGTTTTCTTTAATTTCACCAGGTGAATACTGGGATGGTGCCTATAGCAAGGCTCTGCCCAACATCTTCACTATCTTTGTCGTGAGAACTGTGTTCAGCTGAATACACACATGTTTATTCAGCCCATAGAATATAACTAAATAAATAGCACTCTGTAATATCACAACTGGACATTAAAATCATATTCCATTATTGCAATTAAAATAATTTTATTCCATTTTTGTTCCAGTATTTAGAGCTATCTGACCGCCCTGCTGGTGTCGTGGTTACCGTCGTTGACTGTTCATTATGGGGTTCCGGATTCGATTCCCGGCTCTGCCAAGGGATTTTTGTTTCCAACGCGAGAGGGTCTGGAACGGTGCCCACCCAGCATCGCGATGCAATTGGGGAGCTGCTGTGAATAAAAGACAGTGGCGAGCACAGTTTGAGAACTCTGGCTCTCGTCTCTCAACATGTCTGGTCAGCGTGGGAGCAGTAGACCAACTCCTTCCTCCGAGAGAGGCCTCATCCAGTAGTGGATTGAATATGGCTGTGAAGGGTCGAATTTAGGGCAATCACCTATATTTCCAAGACATCCTTCAAATATCAAGCGCGGCGATTTGTAAAAATCATTGGCGGGAGGTTGGGTGGGTGATTTATCAACTTGAAGTTATTATTTTTAAAACATGAGAATCCACCATTTACATGGTGAATCAAAACTACATTGAAATTTGTTTCAGCAAAAAAAAAAAAAGTATTATTAGGGGAATATTATTATTTGTAATACTGGCCACAATAGAATATGCAGTCTAGACGCCTTTTGTTTATTTAATCACCTAGTTTCACAGTAAATAGCATCATTATGAAATATAAACAAATATATTTGTTCAGATGCCTCTTTTTCTTCCTGTCATTCAGAATTTAAAAAAAAGTCGCGCATAATATTGGGGTATATGTCCCCCCATCTCCCCTCCCCAGTTTCGAAGCCAATCTCAAGAGTGCACCGAGTGTCCCTTTCTGACAGACAGCCTTCCGCTTTTGTAATACGAAATTTGGGAACCGAAAACGAAAGGGCTTTAATTACCAATCGTGCCATGTACAGTCACGGACATAAGTTCTTTCCTCTTTTTTTTTTTTGCGAATAACTTTGGAATGGGTGGACCAATGTTATCTGCAACTGAGAGAAAATTATCTTGTCTTTCATTTACTTAAAAAAAAAAAACTGTACTCAAATCGGTAGAGCCATTGCAAAATTATTCGCAAAACGAAAGAACCTTTAATTGTCGCTGACTGTACAAGAGAAATACCTCACAGCATTGGCAATTCATGCACAATAAAATGGACTCACTTCGATCATTCCTTTCTTTCCAATTTCCGAAGTTTTATTAAATTAAAGATTTTGATTTTAAGAATAATTTTTACCTTTCAATAGGTGGACATAAGGGATGCAGAAGTTAAAATAATCGAAATTTTGACAAAGTATAGACCATTTATCATCGTTATTGGATTTATGTAACAAATTTACCGAAATGAAGAGTAGAAAAAAATTTGAGTGGAGGTGCTGGGGTTCGAACCCAGGACTTTCTGCATGCGAAGCAGACACTCTACCACTGAGTTACACCCCCGATGACGAGAAAACGGCCAACTTTCACTCTATACGTCACACTTGCCATGGATTCTGTGTTCGATCTATGAACGTGACTTTATGTTCTCTCTTTTGTTTCTCAGTGGTTTTAGGGGTATGCTAAGTGAGAAGAAATCATGTTGTATTGTGATTTATTCTTGATTACATTTCACGTAGAATCGGATAAGCTAAAATGACCTTGTAAAGAGTGTTTGGAATTCAATGCAAACCTTCTTGTAGTTTTGTTTCTACTACACAGATGGCACTGCAGTCTCCAGTTTCCAGGCTTTCTGCAGTCCGCTAGAGAGAATTATTTACATTCTTTTCTTTAGTTCACAATGGTTCGTGATGTCCTCAAATCTTGCAACATTAATTTAACTCATTTCATAACGTCATAGAATAATGATATTTTGCACAGCGACGTAAGCCGGGTGACAATACAATATTCAATTGCTACTTTCATACACTTCTGTATATTTTAAAAGCATATTTTAATATATATATATATTTAAAATATGAACTTCTTTATTCCAAATGAATACTAGCCTGCAACGATCTGTCGTTATGACTGGTTGCAGAACACTTTAGGATTTGGGTCACAGAATACTAGCTTGAGAAAAAGTATCCGAACACCGAAATAACTCGAAAAAAATATATTAAAAAAGCTTTTTAAAGACATACTTTTCTTTCACAATTCGTATTTAAAAATAAAAAATAATGTTTATGCACGACTAAAAAGAAAAGCACGGAGCACGCCAATTGAAGAATTTATAAAGTGACTATACTAGAGTGCACCCTATGCTTTCGTTTTTAGTCATGCATAAACAAAATTATATTTTACTCTTTAGTACGAATTATTTTATTTTTTTAAAGTATGATTTTAAAAAGTTTTTATTTTTTATTCAGTTAATTTTGGTTACTCATAATTTTACGATACTACATTGAGTTTGTTTCTTTCATTAGAATTCGCAAAGGGGCGGAGCCATAAAACCCTCGGAAAACACCTCGGTTGAACTTCGTTTACCGGGACCGCGATTATCCTAACCTTTCATACGAATATTTACGTTATCAATCATGAGAAATCGATCGGCACCGGTTGGATTCATCGGAAGTTAGCCGTTTACGAGATATGGCCACTTCTGACACTAGGCGATCCCATTAACTCAGGTTCTAACATGCGTGTGCAATAAAAAATCACCGAACATGACTTCTTCTAACCCGTAACAACACAGATTGGTCTCCTCGACCAATGAAGATATCAACAATTAATGTTTCTCATGAATGCGCTTTCATACGAGGGCAGCGCTACCATCTAATCCTCTTTTATACCAGAGAGAAGGGAATAAAGAAGATAATTTATTCCCTTCTCTCGCTGGTAGAGTTTCATATATTCTCGACCAACAGCATAATTTGATGCGGGGTGGACAGTTCCCACGCTTGACCGCCTTTACCACTTAAGGTGCCCAGGAATACGAAGGACATTCTGGTACTCAATGTGATTGGAGGCTGAGTACACCTCAGAGCATCAGGCATGGGAGCACTGAAGAAAAATCTCCAGTGCCCTGGCTGGGATTTGAAACCGGGCCACCCGCTTCGTAGTTAGACGCTCCACGCCCTGAGCCTCGGTGTGCTGATTAAAATTATAATATAGTGTTGTTCTTGTATGAAATGTTTAGTACCTTTAAACCTACTATTTAGATCACCACTGTCGAAAAGAATGTACTGCTTAGTTATGTTTTAAAATAAAATTTATTGTTTAGAAAACAAGCTCACCACCTTTATGAAGGCATTTATCATAACGTGACACAGTTTCCTTATGCCCTTTTCATAGATCAGTACCATCTGTGAAGATATCAACTTCCACGTAACTATTTTGAGTTTATCATCGTTGAAGAAACGCTGACTATCAAGGAACCTTTTCCAGTGCAAAAACAGATGAAAATCACTTGGTTCTAAGTCTGGGCAATAGGAAGGGTGGCGATGATTTGTTTCTCAAGTCCTCATCAGCTTATTTGGTTGGTAGACAGCCAAACGCGACTCTATTCTAGGAATGCGTGATGTAGAATCGATGCCATGCTATGAAAAATATCTCAACAAGAGTGGAATGGAATAAGGTAATGTCGAGAGAGATCGCGCACAATTCAGGAAAAATAAAAATGACTAAAATTCTAATTTTTATGCAAGCTTCTTAATACTTAGGAAATATATTCTTTAGTATCGTATGCACAATTACAAAGTACTAGTCATCTTTGTTATCATTCTTTGTATGCTTAATAATAATGAGTTTTTTTAAAAAAAGAACTGAATTTGCGCAATCTCTCCTACTAGGGTAGGTAAGATTGCGCACATGGATATGAGATACTGCGCATGCGCATAAGATAACATGCAATGGTACGAACCAAATAGAAACTTCTAAAGCGGCCTGAATATTCCTATTACATATTACATTTCTTGCTCTTGGTAGTGTTCATTAACTTTACTAACACAATCGTAAGTGGACAGAGGAAGTAATTGACTCAATGAACATGTGTGAAGTAGTGGGTCAGGATAAAAAATGACACCGAAATCTGATGCTTATTGATAGTTAACTTACCTTATGTGAATGCGCAATCTCTCTTCTCATTGTATTAAATGAATGTACTGCGCAACCGCTCCTATTTGACGCATGCGCCTAACTATTCTCACTAGGAAGGAGAGGCTGCGCACCACGTAGCTTGAGTGGAAATTTCCAGATTGACCGCAAACTGCTTACAACACTATTTCTGCCAAAGAACTAACTCACCTATTCCTTGGTTTATAATTACTTAACAGTAAAACATTTTCTTTGAAAGAAGTTACACAACGTTTATGAAAATTCTAGCATTTACCTTCTGTCGTAGACAAAAGAAAAATCAGCAGCCAACTTCTATCAGCACAGCCTTCACAGGAATTAAACTGACGAGTCTGCCAGTTACGTATTCACTGGTCCTTCACTCGCAATATGTCAGTCCAATTCCTCCCCGTCTTTCCAGAATCTCTCTTCGCTTTACCTTTTATGTACAGAAGTTTGAAGTGAATTTATGGCCTTTAGGCATCTATACTTAGGCCGAGTTAGGGTAGGAGGAAGGATGCGGGAAGCAGTCGGTCATGATCTAAGTTGAAGGTATCACCCCGGCATTTACCTGATGTAACTCAGGAAAACCCTGGGGAAAAAATGTCAGGATGGTCCGCCGCTGGTATCAAACCCTACTTAATTTATAGCTTTTTCAGCATGGAAAAGCAAGTTTTTTTTTTTTGTTAACACTCCATTGTGCATTTTAATTTGGAAAGATCGCCTTTTTCTTTTTCAGTTTTCTAGATATAATAATGGATAACCTCATTTATGTAAAGGTTTCGGATTTGTGTTATATTTAAACCAAAGTGGTTAATTTTCAACTTGGAAACATTAATTAGTTTGTGCTTCATTTATTTTTTTTAAAGGTGAACCAATATCTGGTGATGCCTGGTGAGTCGAGAACAGCTTTAAAATGGAAATTCCTTCTGGAGCGTTGTGCTGCCCGTGTCCTGGTCCTCCGGTGCTCTTCTGATAGACCAAGACCTTTGGTTTCTCTATTGGCCTGCAGCCGTGCCGATCCAGGAGAAGTTTCAACGCATTGCCCTCTGTAATAATTGAGATGATCAACTACTTCTGTTCATGACAGTATATTTAAAGTAGTTTTGTTTTCACTCTTTCATGATATCAATTTGTTATAACTTATTATTGAAGATTTACTTCTGTTTAGTACGTTAAAATGTTATCGAAACATAGTTGAAACTGTTTTATATATACGAGGCTTGAGCTAAAAGTAAAGCCTACGAGGTTGTAACTTAGACCTACGCAACACTTAGAACTCGTTCTAAGTCTTCGTTAATTTCCAACCGGTATCTAAATAATTGGCTGAAAACTAAAAAAAACCGGAACACTACTGGTAGCCCTTCAGGTTAAGGAGAAATAGGAAATACGTGATTCAGGGTACTATAAAAGGTAGGGATTCTGTATATGGAAGACAAATATGCTTCCTTTCCCCCTAATATTGATGTCAGTTTAGGGATATCTAATTTCCAAACATACAAATATAAATTAAACGATACCCTTAGTAATCAGGGAATTAAATATGCTCTCTTTAGAAGGTAAACAATGTTTTAGATCGCTAAATCTAAATTTAAATGCTGTAGTACCAATGTAATACAATAGCTGGAAATACTTACTAATAAGATATATGGAAATTAACACAGAAAAAAATTACAGCTACCTTGGCCGGGATTCGAACCCGGATCTCTCCGCTTTCGGTCGGGTATGCTATCCATTACACCATCACGACCGCATTGGGGGTGGATAGAATACCCGTACGGAAAGGGGGAGTTCCAGGTTCGAATCCCGATCACGGCAGCTGTAAAATTTTCAGCGTTAATTTTAGTATTTATGGCACACAAGGTTCTCTTGTGAAAAAAAGTAATAACAAAAATATATTCATATTAAGATATATATTGCAGAAATATGGTGGAGTTATGCTTCGATATTAATAGCTTATCAACTGGATAGGCCTATCTAGGATTATAAACGACCAGTAATATTTATCGTACCATCTACTTAAAAAAACAGCTAAATGGTCTTTATAGGCTCTAAATACAGCTACAATCTATAGCAGTACATATTGGTCTATGAACTGTTGGTTTGGCTGTAAGCTAGTTAGAGGTACAGCATAAGCCAAAATAAAGTTTAGGAATTGAATCTTTCAACATAATTTTTGCCTTTTTTTTATTACTTACAGTTTAAACATTGATTTTATAAACAATATACGTTATAAAAAGTTCGTATTTAGCGTTGAAATATGTATTTTAATTAGCTGTAGTGTTTTATTAAATACTATTATTTTGCCTTTTAAGTGTACATTTCTCAATTTATTAAATATATTTATTAATAAAAGACTTATAGCTCATTCATAATCTTAATATTGTGTAACCCGTAACAAAATAAGAGTTTAGTATTTTGTTTTATCGATATTTAACTAATAATATTGGACTCACAAGGAGATCGATTTGTTCCTGACGACAATATGTGAAATCAGGGTTTCCGCCAGGATTTTCAGTTTGCCCGGGTGTAAAGTCAAAATTGGGAGAATGGACATGGAGTTTTGCACGGTTTTCTATCAATTTTTCATGACAAAATTTTTAAAATTGGGGGAGGGGATTGTCCAGTATTTGGGGGGTGACACCCAGGGGGTCTGGCGGCATCACTGTGTGCAATGAGTTTTCCGTAAGAGGCTTTTCATAAGATTAATACACTTAAGGTATGCCATCTGTATTTCACGGTACTTACGGGGTAGTCTAAAAACTGGATGCCCCTGGATAATACCTGTAGCAATATTTTTTAAATCTTCAGGCACCAACCCATAATACCTGTAGCAATTCGTTTCACATTACAATACTTACATTTTAATATACGAAATTACGAACCAATTGACAAAATGATTCTAAAACTAACTTTGAGAATCCTTAGACAACGAAAATCGCTATGAAAAAGTTCTATTTGTGATCATAGGGTTGCGATTTTTTTTTTCGGAAAATCTCGAATCGAGATCTGCCTCACGGTGTCCCGAAAATATATTTCTCGGGACCCGGTTTTCAGCGAAGAAGAGAGGACTAGGAAAAATTATCGTTTTTTTTCACACGATTGTAATTCTCTGCATTTTATAATTATGAGCACGACGAGACCGTCCGTTTTGCGAACGTGCAATTTGCAACCCTACAGAATATCATACGCGGCTTTGCGACCCCAGGGAAATTAATTGTGCGTTTATTTTAAGAGTGGGCGACGTCTTAAACAGTTAAATTCAATCAGCAACATCGCTCACACAAAACCTAAGGTGACAGTTACCATTTTCGGGAACCAGCTTTCAAAAATTCGCCGGCAGGAAGCAATGGTATCTCGAATTTCCAAATGCAGTACACACATACAGAACGATCAGTAAACGCAAAAGCACTAAATAAGGAGTCAAAATCAAGGACGGAATGAAAAACGACAGAATCTAACATGACTTTAACTAACCTGCTTTCGCTCGCTCGACATTAATTTGTGTCTCTGCTTGGCATTCTCATAGTTTTATGTTACATTCTGTACGAAGTTAGGTATACCACATTAATGTGTATGTGAAGAAAAAAGTAATGAATTCCCGAAAGAAACTGGGAGTCGCCGTGGCTCAGGCGCTAGCACGTCTAACTGCAAATGGGGTTCAAATCCCGGCTAGAACACTGGGCATTTTTCTCGCAGTGTTCCTATGCCTAGCGCTCTGAGGTGCAGTCAGCCCAGTGCCGGATCTAGAAATTTTCCTTTTGGGGCAAAATTAAATTTTGCCGCCCTTTCCATCCCTTTTTTTTTTAGCCAAACAACAGGACCGGCCGACGCGACGTTAACAATATTGTCTCGCATCACGTAGTGTATTTTGTTATCATCTCTGGAGCAGTGTTTAAAAAGTATGCAAAATTGGTGCACCACGGCCACCAATCATTAGATTTGGCCACCTGGAGTCACACCTGGTGGCCAATTTTGGCCACCAGTTCTTGGCTTTGCTTTAAATTATTCTAATTTCGACGTTCTGATTTGAAAACCATACCTGGACCTTAGGAAAAGTATAGAAGGGAGGACTCTTTCACTTTCTTTATTCATCCTCATTCATCCTTGGCTAATTTCATAGGCTATGATAGTTTATTATTATGTAACATGTACTATGTATTATATTTAACGTCAATAAAAATAATATATTATGAGGCCACCAGTGATTACAAATGGCCATCGCCAAATTTTAGATAACTTTTTAAGCACTGTTCTGCAGCCTGTCGTGGCATCGCTATTACGAACGTCAGTAAGGCAGTAAACCTGCCTATCTGACTTGAATCGCGGTTTTGAATTTCAAAGATTCAAAGGTAGATTGTATGGAATACCATAAAAAATGTTTTAGCGCACCGGTATTGAAATTTTGAACACGTTTAGGTAAATTTCAATTAAAAAAAAAAGGCAATTTTACTTCATTTATTGTAGTAGCTTTTATTTTTAGCTGTTTGCCGCCCGGGGTGCTTGCCCCCCTAGATCCGGCACTGACTCAGCCTCAATTGAGTACCAGAGTATCCTTGGTATTCCTGAGCACCTTGGGAGGTAAAGGCAGCCGGCCGACCGTGGGACTGGGTACCCAACCTCACTTCGGTAGGTCGAGAATATGTCACTACCTCCACATCCCCCATGCTGCGTTCACTGCGAGTGGACATCGCCCAGGGATACCTTTACCTAAAACCAATTTCCTTTACCTGTCAAATTGTAATAGCCTACTCCAAAAATGAACCTGATAATCTAACTTAATTTGAACTAACCAGAAATATGCAACAAGCTTTCTTACATGTATTAAAAACCAAGAAAGTATGAATCCAGTTATAGTTGGCATTTCAATACGAATCTGTATTGAGGGCCGCAAAACGCACGGCCACCTGATTATATATTATATATAAACCTTGAACACACAATGTTAAGTTCACGATTCAAATTCCTTAACATTGAGAGAGACATCTGTTTCATTTGCTGCTCAATCGTTATTATTCTCGCTATTACCCTTTGTTTCCATCTGTCTTGTGCTTTACATTTAATTGAACCACAGACTGAAATTCTTGGTAATTTTTCACCCACCATAACAATCCCAAGAAGAAAAGTATATATTGTTTAATAGAACCAGACACGCAACAATGGGATTTAAAAAAAGAAAGAAATGGGGATAAAATAGAAATTGATGAGGTGGGATTTTTATTTTTATTGGTTGAAGGTTTAATATAAATTCCCTTCCTTTTACGCAACAATGGCCACGTGCTTTCGTTACTCCTTCGACCAACAAATATGTTTACAATCTTATAGTTTCGCCAGAAAATACCTAAAAAGATTCATTTACTTCAAGAAATTCTCGATTCTAGGCAGTACTCCTACGCACGCGCGAACTAGGATAATGAAAAGGAAGGAGGAACATCCCAATGATGTGAGATTTTATTTACTTATAACAATAGACATATCGCGTCCTTAGAACACACTTGTCAGTTGTCATATGCCCATTTTTTATTGCTTATTTTACAGGAGAGCAATTTCAAGATTAAAACTTCCATTACAACTAAGGAAATAATTTGAAACCTTGGGTTGGGATAGTGTTGTCCCTCAGCTTCTTCACGAACATTAGATGAAAGATATGCTTCTGAACCAGCGCAATTGCTGGATAACTCATTTCTTGTTAAACATGGACATATGACAAGTGTGCTCTCAAGACGTACGTGATACTAAAAATATAAATTATTTTATATTTATTACATTTTATATCTAATACAAGTTTAACTTTTTCATTTTGCATACTTCAAAGATTTTCGTAAAAGTGTAACGTCCCGGATTTTCACTTTTGAAATATGAGAACCCTAACCACTCGCAAGGGCGCCCATCAGGAGGGAAAGGGGGGGATTGCCCTCCTAGCCAGAGAAAATTATACTAATATGGCATAAAATGAGATCATGTCAGTCAGAATTTTAAAAAAGAAGGCAGTATGCGTATGGGCGTTGTTCTTTTCCCCCTCCTGAAAATCACAACATGGGCACTCTTGCCAAGCAGGCCCATAACCCACCTAAAACCTCAGGGGAGAGGGGGATCAGCTAACTTTAGGGGGCAAGATGGTAAAAAAAACCCACATACACACACATATATACTACAGAACACCAAGCCAGGCGTATACGAACCCCACAAACACAACAGAAAAGCGGCAACCCACATATGGGGGTGCTGGAGGTGTATATGTGTATTTGCATGATTTAGAGAGAAACTAAGAAACAGGGGTTCTCACGTATACGGGACATTGTAGCAGTAGCAAAATATTTCATGTGACTAACTTCCCCCGATCAGACATGACCACTGAAAAGAATAAGAAAATTAGGGAGGACTGTAGCATGAAGTGGCTATTGTACTGTACATGTAGAGCTTAACACATCAATATTTAATTTTCGCTTTTAAAATCTGGAAAATATGTTTCCATTTTGTCAGCTACAGGCCTTTCTTCGATGAAGCTAGGGGGCTCAGCTCCCCCTTGCCTCCCGTCGGGTTAAGAGCCTGACCTTAACTTATACAGTACAAAGAATTTTATGTCTTACATTTCTTACGAAATAGTGCAGATGTGAAAAGAAAAACACATTACATCACTTTCTTATTTTGCTTAGTACAAGATTTGATAATATCATTGTGAAATAAGTTATTAAAAGCGAATAAAAAGTCAAACTTTTAGTCCTCTTGCAGTTTCTCGACATTTTTACTGTTGTGCTGAGTGCTGATTGCTGAAGTCACTGCTTCAGCGGGCGGTGGCTGAAGCAAGGCAAGCTGCTAAAGTAAGAATATAGCGACTGCGAGTTCTTCACGCAGAGCCATCTTTCCGCGTTTCTTGTAAGTACATGTCAATAGATGACACCAACAGATGGCAACAGCGTCGGGGAGTCACGCACGAAATAACCAATACTACAGCATAAACGTTCCAAATTATTTGCCCTTTTGACCACTGTATGCAGGAATTTCCACAGGATTTAGGCCCCGGGGGGGTTAATCTTGCGGTGGGGGGGGGGGGGGGGGGGTCAGACGTAAAGCTCTCAGCAAACCAAAAAGAAAACTTCTTTGAAGAAATATAAAAAAGAGCATAGAGGCATCTGAAATTATCCGGCATCGTTATAAATGACGCAATATCTTTACAAATAATGACGTAAGCCGTGTCGATTTATCTATACCTGAGCAAGGTTTATGACTGAATGTGTGCCGCATAGATTGGTTTTACAATTTAAGAATTTCGTTGTCAAGGAATTACCATTGTGCTATATGGATACACAGAAATTCGCTCTAAGCTGCGTCGTCAATCATAAACTTTGCGCAGATAGATGTTGTGGGTATAAGTTTTATCTACGTCATTATTTTGTCGAGCTATGACGTTGAACAGGGAAGTGGCACATGAAAAATTACGTCATAAGGTATAAAAATTTTCACCCCTCCATCTGCTGTGGGTCGACAGCTGACATGAAAATTACTTTTGTCTTACACGTCAGACCAGGGGCAGGCCAGTATAGTCCTCCGAAATTTTGAAAAAGGGCCAAATTTTACGTCATAAGGTACCGTACGTATACATGAAAAATTATTTCGCCCGTTCGTTCGTTTCCATGTACCATTCAGGGAAACACATCGTAAGACAAAAATATTGGGGGCCAAATTACCTTAAGTCAACATTAAAAAAAAAAAAAAAGGGCCAAATTTTTCGTCATAAAATACATTTAAAAAACCTCCACGAGGTTTTGTGTGGACGGACTCCCGAAACCAAACAGTGATTAGTAAGACAAGATTTTAGAGGGCCTTAGAGCCGTAAGACAAGTTTGAAATTTCGAAAAGACCAACATTTACGTCATAAGGTACATGAAAAATTCTTGCGCCTGTTTGTTCGTTTCCATGTATCATTCATGAAAACACCTCGTAGGACAAAAATATTGGAGGCCAAATTACTTTAAGACAACAATTTAAAAAAAAAGGGCTAAATATTACGTCATAAGGTACATGAAAAATCTGAACGGGGTTTTGTGTGGACCCACCCCCGAAACGGAAAACTGATTTGTAGGACAAGATTTTCGGGGGGTTTAGGCCTGTTTGCGAAAGTTGGAGTACGCGTCTAGCAAGTGAACATAAATTACGTGTGTTTGAAAATAAGATTTCAAGAAAGATATACGGGCCGAAACGGGACGAGATGACTGGAAGATGGAGGGCACTGCATGACTGTACGATTCACCAGATATTGTAAAAATAATGAAATCGCTACGACTAAGGTGAGCAGGCCATGTAGCTCGGATGGGAGAAAAACGAAGATTATATAAGGCCGGATGGAAGGCGACCATTGGGAAGACCGAGATGTCGTTGGGAGGACAATATTAGAAGAGATCTTCGAGAAGGGGGTGTTCGTGATGAAAACTGGCTTGATGTTGCCCAGGATAGAATCCAATGGCAAACGTTTGTTACTGCGGCGATGAACTTATGAGTTCCATAAGCCATAGAGTGAGTGAGTTAGTT
This sequence comes from Lepisma saccharinum, assembly GCA_022664845.1. Taxonomy (NCBI): domain Eukaryota; kingdom Metazoa; phylum Arthropoda; class Insecta; order Zygentoma; family Lepismatidae; genus Lepisma; species Lepisma saccharinum. Next base: position 2,905 of record JAGDQP010007320.1, on the reverse strand, counting down.
TAGTTTAAGAGAAGGTTTTCGGAAGGGGGGGGGGGGGTCAGGGCAGTAAGACAAATTCACGCGGGGTTTTATGGGGAATAAAAGGTCCTTGCGATGTAGGACTGAAAGGGATTTTTTTTTACAAGTGCGTAAATGTTTTTTTTTAAGTCTTATTTCATGGCCCCATGTTATAATTCTCACAATCAAAAAGTCACACAACGCATGAAATCAATGGCTGCAGATTTGGTATTCTGAGTTTCACGTGGAATCTTGTTTCTGCAGTGCGTTTGGCTTTGGGCTTGGGCTTAACCTTTAAAGAGCACGACGGGGAAAAAGGAAGGTCTGCAAATAGTGAACAGATTTGGACACAAGTATTAATTATTGACTGGCCGAAGAACTAGAAACTCGAATGGCTGAAGTAATTTCCCAGTCAAAAACAACAATACCAGAAGAAATTAAAAAGCTTCCTGGACTGACAACTTGCGTTGCATTTGATAACTATGATGAAAATACGGAAACACTCTGGCAAAGGGACCTTACATGAGACAGTCGGGATTTTTTTCCAGAGAATTGATGGCGAAGAAGTTAATATGATGATACCCAACAATCTGAAAACCTACTAATATCAAATATCATCATCATCATATTCAGCCAGTTTCTATCCATTGCTGGATGAAGCCCTTCCCCTTTTCTTTCCACATATCTCGATCTGATGTTATCCTCATCCACGTAGCTCCTGAAAAATGCATGATTTCATCTACCCATCTTGCATTTGGATGTCGTCTCGGTCGTTTCTTTTTTCTAGGAATCCAATGCAGTACATTTGTCGTCCATCTATTCTTCTAGTTATGTGACCGGCCCATCTCCACTTCATCTTCGCAGTCTCGATTATATCGTCTACCTTTGTTTGTTCGCGAATCCACTCATTTGTCCTCCTGTCCCTCCTGGTTATTCCTAGCATGCATCTCTGCATTGCTCTTTGTGTGACTCTCAACCTTTGAGTTTTTTGCGCATTCAGTATCCAAGTTTCACAGCCGTACATCATTACAGGTAAGATACATTGATTGTAAACTTTATGCTTGAGACACATTGGTAGTTTTCTTTTGAAAACTAGTCCTATATATTTGATATTGTTTTCAAAGGCAAATAATATCAAATATAGGGCCTGGAAACTCAAGAGCACCAGCCCAGCTGGCCTCTAAACGATCAAGAACACCAGCCTACATCTCGACAACACCAGAACATTCTTCAGGGTCTGGGCGAACAACAGAAAATATCAGAAAGAGAAAGCTTGAATTTACAGACATTCAGCTGTAATCGTATTCCAAGAAACTTCGTCTCATCGGAGCTGTATGTTCCGACATTGTTTTGGAAAGGTCTGAGAGTTTCAATGATGCAAAGAGGAGAGATCTTTTCTGGGTATTTACACATTTTCTCTCCCAAGTAGAAATGCCTGTGTGGATTGGATACAATTCTAGAATAGTAAAAGATGACAATTCAGAACAAAAGGGGGCCTTCCTTCATAATTTTAGTGAGCCCTCCACAAACCCAACAATGGTTTTGGAAGCGTTGAATATTACACAGAAGATTGTAAAGGAATGTGGTCCGAGTTTTGGTGTTTTTACTTATGACTTGGCTATTGCTAAACTGGCAATTCAAATCCAGTCATTAGTCACTCCGATTCGACAATATATTCATATACTTTGGAGCCTTCCATTTGTTTCTGACATATTTAGCTGCTCTTGGCAAAACAATATCTGACAAGGAACACTTGCCAGATGTCAGAGCCCGATTTTGATGAAAATTCGTATGTAGGTGCAGTGCATAGGTAAACCTTCACAGCAAAAATTATGCGGTAGATGTTGTCGTCAACAGATAACGGCCAGAAAAATATGGAACGTAGAAAGCAAGAAAATCCAATACAGAGTACGGAAAACGCCTTTTCTTTTATAGACTGTTACGTAAATTGAAAGCAAACGACTATTAATGGATACTGGATAGGAGGTGATACATGCTGGGTGGTATGACGACAATGACCGCCATCTTGAAAGCGGCCGTCTTGACTATGCTTCAAAATGTTCAAATAGTAAGTGGGCCATGTGACATATTAATCTGTGCTGGAATGTTCCAAGAAACCCAATGATGAAGTCAATTTTTCCATAACTCTAAACCTGTACGAGAAAATGGCAAGTGAAACTGACCTGGAGAATGTATGCGTCGAATGATGAAAAAACTTTTTTTGTTGTTGTTGTTGAAACAGTTGAAGGAACGAAAACCAAACGGCTACAGAAGAGGTGCCGCTATGTTGGAAAAGATGATCCTCATGGTCGTAGCATGATGTGAACTATAAAGTTTTTAATACCTAACGGAAGATCAAGAAGACACCTTCTTGAAATTGGGTCTTCATCTTCCCAAGAGCCCAAAGTCAAACGTATTGCAGGAACAAAATAATTTCCAAGTGAAACTGAAATACCAAATCTGGAGCAACTGATTTCATGCGTTGTGTGAATTTTGATTGTGAGAATTATAACACGGGGCCATGAAACAAGACTTAAAGAAAACATTTACACATATGCGCACTTGTAAAAAAAAAAAAAAAAAAAAAAAACTTCATCGCAAGGACCTTTTGTTCCCCATAATACCGCGCGTGAATTTGTCTTACTGTCCTGAACCCCCCGAGAATCTTGTCTTAAACTAAACTAACTCACTTACTCTTTGGCTTATGGAACTCGCAAGCTCATCGCCGCAGTAACAAACGTTTGCCATTGGATTCTATCCTGGGAAACATCAAACTAGTTTTCACCACGCACACCTACTTCTCGAAGATCTTTTCTAATATTGTCCTCCCAATGACGTCTCGGTCTTCCCAATTGTATCCTTCCATCCGGCCTTCCAACCAGGATAAAATATAATCTTCGTTTTTCCC